>JAASGD010000153.1:0-34899 GCA_023334115.1 Globisporangium megalacanthum
ATGAAGAGAACAACATATCTAAATAGCACCGTCTAATTCGTCTTTTTGATAAAGTTATGATGAAAAAAGTGAGTGGCGCTAAACACTTGACCACCAGTGTATTTCCATGTTTTCCGTATGTGTCCGTGTGTCGCCGTGTTATCCGTGAGTCTCTGTGTGCGCACTCCAGCCGCACGCTCCTGTCGTCGACCGCATGCTGTCGCACTCCCTCTCGTCGTCCACGCTCTTTTGTCGTCTCCTCACTCTGATCTCTCGATCGCTCGTCTTATCCTCAGCCGTCCACTCCGTCCAGGGTGCTTGCGCTTGAGTTCCCCCTGGTGTTGGTAGGTTTCACTTGCGCGCCTCCTTGCAAATTGGAAACTTTTAAATACAACAGAAGCTACGCACGCGGTCCACGCGTGGCCACGAGCCACGAGACCAACGAGCGCGACTGCTGAAAACGAACGCGTTCGTGGGCTTTCCCTACCAAGATCCAGTCGCGTTCGATCCGCTCTTCGAGACAGAGCACGACGGCGTCTTCGTCAGTTGTCGGCCGCTCGCTGTCGCTGAATGCGCGCACGACGACGTGGAACGCGACCTCTTCGCCCACAGCTCTGTGGGCCAGCGACCCACAGAACGAACTCGGTGAGCGGCAAGCAGCAAGATCTTTTTCTGCTATGTCTCGCACGCGAATGGTTCCGTGGGAACCGAACAGTTCAGAGAACTGTTCGTACTGTTCGGGGAACCTGAAGCTTCTTACAATCCACTCATCACTCACAAGCGTAGCAGCAGCGAATGTCTTACCAACAGTACACTGGACTTCAGTACTGGAGGTCGCGTCACACTTCGTCCCGCATGTGCAGCTCCTTCGCACCCATAAAGTCCACGAGCTCCCTGCACTCCTCGTCCGCCAGGTACGGCCGCAGGACGCGCAGGCCATCCAGATACAGCGCTTTGCTCCACGGACAGGTCGCCAGTCCGCGGTAGAACACTCGCCGCGCACTCTCCACTTTCCCCAGCCGCTCCTCGAAGCGCACGTACAAGCGCCAGCCAAGTGCACTCCCACGTGTGCGTGTGCTCTCGACCATGTCCTGGAACACACGACGCACGCGCTCCATGCCGACCAGGTTCGACTGGTACTTGTGGAGCAAGCAACATGTCGGCTGCAGCTGCGTGGATGGCGTCCCGCCAGCGATCGCGGTCTCGTCATCGGCTAGCACTTGTGAAGCGAACCGCTCGAGGCGAGCAAACTCACACAGCAGTGCAAAGAGCCACTCGACGAGCAAGGGCGAGTCGAACTGGCGCCGCGAACGCTGCTGCGTCCGGTAAAAGTGCTGACGGAGGCTCTGCGACATGGTGTTGCTCGTCTCTGCGTCGACAAAGAGTCGCAGGAGCACCGGGTCGCGAGGAAACCGGTCGACAGCGTCGCCGACAACCTGTCGCCAAGCTCGCGGCGCGACGATCGGGAACGCGCAGCTCAGCTGATGCTGCTGGATGAACTCTAAGTAGCATCCCAGCAGCCACCGGGTCTGGCTGTCGTGGTGTCGACGAGCTTTATCACGCGCTTCTCGAATCACTGCTTCGTACTCGCTGCATGCGACGTGGAAGCCCACGACTGCGTAGACAGCGAGACAGAGGTTGTGTGTGCAGTAGCCGACACGCACAAACCATTCGCTAAGTCTCGTTCCCGTCCCTGGCGTGCGCTTGTCCTGTTTCGCGTGCTGCTGCACTGCGATCTCCAACTCGACACGATACTTCTCAATCACTGCTGCCTTCACATCGGCAGAAAATACGCGCTCGAGTTGGTCCCGGAGCTTAGCCGGGTGCTTACGACAACGTTTCACTAGCTTGTCCAGCGGTTCCCAGTCGCGCTGCCAGCAGCTCCAGAGAACGTAGAGCGCCATGAGCTTGCGAAGCTCCATGTCCTGCAGGCTCGCTGAAGCAGCGGGGTCCGGATCTACCCACAGCTCGCTGCGAGCACGCAGGAAGAGAAGAGAGTGAAAGCTCCGATCCAACGTGGCGTCGCCCGTCGTAGGCAGCGCCAGCGACTCGATCGTCTTGTCACAGATCCGATTCACGACGCGATGGTTCCCAGCTCGGAGTTCCAGCTTCGCGTACGCGAACATGAGCGCAACGTCAGCGCTAGGACTCGACTCTCGCTTTCCGTGGTCTTCGTCCTCCATCAACGACTGGCACAGCTCGCGGGCGTACGAAAGTCCCGCGTCTCGATCGCCGACGCTTCCTCTGACGACCTGCGCTTCGAACTCGATTCTCAGGTACTTTGCCAGTCGCTCGCTCTCTCGGTCACCTTCGTGACCAGCACTCTCCATGACTTGAAGCAGCGCGTTCCGGACAAACGCGACCCTGGTCGGATCAAGCAGCGTCTCAGTGCTCACGCGGAGCTCGTCGAGAAGCTCTCGCTGCAACAAATCCCGCCTGGCTCGTGTCGAGAGCTGGATCGATTCAGTCGACGACGGGTCCAGTGCGCGCAGAATCGGCGCGACGAGGTCGCTGAACTCGTCCAATCCGTCAGCGTACACATCCTCGAGTCTCTCATCGTACTTGTCGCCATAGCGCCTTGTCCAGCGCACGCCGACACACTGGAGCAAGTTCAGCACGATCTCCAGATGGAGCACGCGCGGGACCTGGAACAGGAACGGTTGGATCTCCTCGGTCAGTACCGCACGGTCGGGGGACTCGTCGATCAGCTGCTGGTGCTCCGGGACCGTTGGTCGGAGCGGGTTCCACTGCGTCCGGTCCGTCAGTTCCTCCTGCTGCAACCACTCAATGTACATGTCCTGGGTGTTGACGTCGTCGTACTCGACACGCTCGTCCTGGAACTTGGCGACAGAGTTCGCAGCGCTCGCTTGCTGCTTCTCTCGCTTCTTCGCCTGCGCTTCTTGCCGAGCGACCGATGCGTCGGTCCCGCGCAGCTCCGCCAAGATTCGCTCGTACTCGCTCGCGTCATCAATGGTGTCGATCTTGATGCGGTAGCCGTGCACGTTACTGTACGTCAGCCCACCGTCCGCTGCCTCGTCGCGCTCGTCGACATGGGCGCTCTCACCGCCGCTATCTCCTCTTCTCGCGTCGTCGTGCTTCCTATACAGCGACCCAGCAGCGAGCTGCAGCAAACGGTGTTGGTGCGCTTGCGATCGGATCGCCACTGGAGGGTTCACTGACGCCAGCACCGCCTCCACCTGCTCGCCGACATGTCGTTCGAAGCGACTGGGCGACGGCGCAACCGACACACTCGGGACGCGCACGCTCGAGTAAAACTCGTCCCCAATGTGCGGCAGGTCCTGGTTCCACCGTTCAGCGAACGCGCGCAGCAGTTCCGAGTGGAGCTGCTCTGGTGTCGGGTTCGCAATGCTCGTGGCGCTGCTGGTTAACGGCGCCGCGTTGAACGCGAGAAGCGCTTGGAGCTGTGCGATCGCCCGTTCCGTGTACCCGGCTTTCAGCTCGAACGTGCACGCCATCAACTGGAAGCCGAGCAGCAGGCGCACAAGCTCGTGCGCGCGCTCTGACGACGCGAGCACACGCGCGTACGACGGTGGCGCACGCCCACTGGCCGCCAGCAACGAGTCCGCGTCAAAGATCTGGACCGACAACGCGCTGTCACTGCTCAGAGCTGCGGTGGTCTCGTGCTGCACGACGAGTGCGGCTTCGCGTCGCAGGACCGCGAGGATCCGCGCAAACAACTCACGCAATGGCGGGACCGAGAAGCTCGCGAAGCGCTGCTGCCGGATGCGTACGAGCGTACTCCACAGCGCCGCGCTCGTCGGGTCGCGCTCGACCATCGCTTCCAAGTCGGACACTGTGGGACCGCTGCTGCTGCTCTGCGCCGCCAGGTTCAGCCTCGCGAGACGCAGCTCCCGGCTCGACGGGTTCGCGTCAATCGCTCGGTCCAGAATCGCCACTTGCTTGTCGGCCACCATCTGCGCAGCCGTCCGGTTACTGCTGCTACTACGACTGCGCCGTGTGAGCCGAGCCGAGTGCTCCTGGAACGCGACCAAGTCGAGCCACCGGTCGACGTCGTGTGGCTGCTGCTGCAGCGCCTCATTGAACACTTTGCTCTGCGTGACGAGGTACTGCTCGACGCTCGCAGTCTCGGTCTGTAGCGTGAGCGTCTCGCTATCAGCGCTGCTGGCAGTGTCGAGCACTGGGTCCAGTGGGATGAACGGCAGTTCCACGGCCGCGCTCGTCGGCTGCGCATCACGGAGGCGTGCGAGCCGCTTCTCCGAGTACGCCAGGTGCAACCGCGTCTGCTTCGCGTCCTTCTCTGTCTGGCGAGCCCGCGTGCTAAAGTAGCGCTCAGCCGCCCCACTTCCTGTCGTGGGGTCGCCGGTAACAGTACTACTCCGCCTCGTCTCTCGGATCCACTCGCCTGTCAGCAGGTTCCGGCGGGTCGCGAGCGTGTACAGTGGCTTGTCCTGCGCGTAGAGCGTGCCGTAGAAGCGGTTCTCACGGTCACCTGCGCAGTCGAACTCGAAGAGCGGGCGGCCGCTCGCGTCCACGTTGTCGTTCGCGAGCGTCTGCGGCTGCTGGTGGTGGCGCGTGAGCCACGCTTGCACCTCTTTCGGCGCTGCAGCCACGAGCCGCTGCTCTCGGGACGTACTGCGGCTGCGCTCTCGGTGGTGCTTTAGGCGCTCGTGTGTCTTCTCCTTCTTCTTTGTCTTCTTCTGCTTCTTCTTGGAGCGCTTCCGAGCGTCAGAGTCGTCATCACTTGCAGACGAGCTGCTGTGGTGCCGACTGGTGCGTTTGGACGACGTCTTTTTGACGCGCTTGCGGTCGCGGGAGTGTCGCTCACTCTCTCGGTTGCTGTGCTTGCTGCTCTTGTGGTGGCGCTTGGTCTTGACGACTTGAAGTGAGTCGGATGTGCGCTCGAACGAGCTCTTTGAACCCGACGGTGCGAAGCTCTGGCCGATGCTCAGCCAATCTTCGAGAGTGTGAAGTTGCGCACGTGAGTTAGGTACCGAGAAGGACGCTCAGCTAGAGTATACGGGGACACGCAAGGCACACAGAAGAGCACACGCACCGTCCGTGGTGTCGCCAGCTCCGGAAGCGCTTGCGGACATTGCGAAGTGAGCTCGAGGGTCCCTCACTTTCTTCACGTATTTAAATCTACGAGGCAAAGGACACCCGACTAGCGAAATACTCCCTCTTTTTCTTCACCAACTGTAATTCTACGACACGAAGAATGGCCGACCAGCAGCACCGCCGCGTCGCGCAGGCGCTCAAGGCCGCGTGCGAGGAAACTGCGGAGCAGGCGATCGCCGCCACGATTGCGAGCGGCCAGGCGACACGCGTGCACCACAAGAACGCCAAGTTCGGCAGCCGCAAGGAGGCGGCGGCGGCCAAGGTCAGCGTGCTATTGGCTAAAGCGCTTGCTGTGGTGGAGCTGATGGGCTCACATGCATTTTGTGACTGTGTTGTTGACTATGAGAGCAGATCGCAGCCGCAAAGGCGAAGCGCGAGGCAAAGGAGTCGTCGTCATAAGGCAGTGGAGAAGAGTGACGCAGTTGCATGGGAATGAATACACTTTCAGCTTTTCAATGACTCCTTCTTGCGGGCAAGTACGAGAGCTGACACTGTCTGCCACGGGCGTGAGTGATGGCAACGAGGCGACTCTTCCAAAGGGGTGACCTCTGAAACCATTTTGGGAATGAGTAGGCGAGTGAGAGAGAAGTACTGAGCGAACGAGTCCGTCGTGACGGTCGATATGGGTACACTCGTTGCGCTGCTTGTGAAGAATTGGGTCGTGAAGACGCGTCACCCGTTCGCAACGCTCACCGAGGTGCTCAACCCGCTACTGTGTATTCTGCTGTTCGCGGCACTCAAGACACTCGATCACGACGTTGATGTGCCCTCTGGCTGGAGCACGACCGCCGTGAACGAGTCTGACGCGGCACCAGTCCACGTCGGGTCGACCTGGAACCTCTTCGCCACGAGCGACTTCTTGGCCGCGTTCAACGCCAGTGCGAGCGACACTACTGCTCTCAACAGCTCTACGGATGCGGCGAACAGCTCGGTGCTCGCACTGGCCTCACCACTCATGGCGCTCGCACTCGCGTCTGGGCTCGAAGTGCCGCGATTCTACTTTGTGGAGACGACCATGCCGGGTCTGCTGCTCAGCCTGGCGCTCCAGGCGCTGCTGGAGGGCGACCACCTCGACGAGCTGAGCGAGCTCGACATGCTCGCTTGTTTTGTCAAGTTCGTCCTGTTTGGGTACACGAGCACGAGCCCCGCGTCGCTGTACGCAGTGCCAGCCGAGTGCCGCGGGAAGATTGTGCCGTACAAGCTCGCGATCACGCCCGACACGCTGTACACGCGAAAGTACTTTGCTGCGCTCTTGGAGCAGTGGCACCCCCGCTTGCCGCTTGTGGCGCCAGTGCTTGGGGTCTCAGCGCTCCAAGTCGCGTCGTTCCGTGACTCGCGCGTGTTCTTTGCCAACGAAACTGCGCTTGAGGAGTACATGGTAAGCGAGAGCTACGGCCTCGGACTCGCGAACCCAAAGATCTACGCGGCGGTCGCGTTCGAAACGTTCCCGAACGAGAGCATCGACATTGGTGACGCTCGCGGCCACGCGATCGCGTACTCGCTGCGCCTCAACTCGACGTACACGGACAGGAACTTCCCAGGCAGTGTGCCGCGCACAATCGGGAAGCGCTTCATGGTCGAGAAGCTCAACAAGGAGGTGAAGCCACTCCCGACGTTCACGTACGCGACGCGAGGCTTCATGACGCTGCAGACCGCAGTTGCACGCTTCCTCAACTGCTTGCCAGTGTGGGACGCGCGTACCGAGACGACAAACGGCACGTGTCAGCTCATAGAGTCAACGATGACGGACACCGACCCAGCACTCGACAAGCGGTTGCTCCGCCAGCTGGAGGACGACTTGGTCGTTGGCTCAGTGCTGGCAGCGCTTCACCAGGTCCGACAGACGGTGCTGACAAGCTCCGCAAACACCAGCAGCGTTGACAGCGTGTCCGTCTTCCTCGATTCCATCAAGGGCTCGTTGGAGAAGGTGTCGGTCTCTGTCGAGGGCATTCCAGCGTCTAGCAAGACGAAGCTCCTGCAGAGTCTACGGCAGGCGCCTCAGTCGTACCACGGCAGCGCTGCGTTCGTGAGTCCAGTCGAGGGCTTCCACTATGCGGGCTTCTTCGACAAGATCCGAGTCGTGTTCCCTGTCGGCTTCATCTTGTCGTACCTCTACAGCGTCTCGCGCGTCATCGTCGCGCTGCTCATGGAGAAAGAGACGAAAGCGCGCGAACTGATGCGGATCCTTGGAGTAGATGAGCGCGTCGTCCTCGTTGCGTGGTTCCTGACGTACCTCCAGCTCTTGCTCGTGGCGTCGCTGCTGCAAACGCTCGGCGCACACCGCGTACTCTTCCAGCACTCGGACGTCCGCCTGCTCTTCCTCTTCTTCTTCACGTTCGCGCTCAGCAGCTTTGGCTACGGCTTCCTCATCAGTAGTCTCTTCTCGCGCGCGCGAGCAGGGTCGTTCGTCGGCATGGGTCTCTTCTTTATGATGTTCTTCGTCTCGTTCGGGTTCAGTGACAGCGCTGGCGAGTTCCAGCGCACGTGGGCGTGTTTGCTGTCGCCAGTGGCGCTCGCGCAAGGGATCAGCATCCTCACGACGGTCGAAACGGTCGGCGTCGGACTCACCCGTGAGAACGCGAACGACGTGATCGACAACTTCCGCTTCGTCACCGCGATCTGGATGCAGACGCTTGACTTTGTCGTGTACGTGCTCGTTGGTCTGTACTTGGAGCGCGTCGTGCCGCGCGAGTTTGGCGTCGCTGAGAAGTGGTACTTTTGCCTCACGCCGAGCCACTGGCGACGCGTTCTTGCAACGCACCGTGGACGACAACTTGCGTCTTCTACGGCTGCTCGGAACAGCGCACGCCGACACCTCCAGTCGCTCGAGCCCGTGCAAACAGGGACAGAGCACGACACAGACGACGAGAACCGCCAAGATGACCGCAACAGCGAGCCAGTGAGTGCTGAGATGAAGCAGCAAGAGGTCGACGGACGTGCGGTCGTGGTCAACAACCTGCGGAAAGTGTTCGACGTTCCTGGTGGCATGAAAGTCGCGCTCAAAGGACTCAGTCTAGTGTTCTACGAAGGGCAGACCACGTGCTTGCTCGGCCACAACGGCGCTGGGAAGACGACGCTCATGTCGATTCTGACCGGCATGACCCCGCCCTCGAGTGGAGACGCCTGGATCTGTGGGTACTCGGTCGCGACCGACATGCCGAGCGTGCGGCGCTCACTCGGATACTGTCCGCAGCACAGTGTATTGTATCCAGAGCTGACGGTCGAAGAGCACTTGCGGTTCTATGGACGAGTGAAGGGGCTGCACGACAGCGTTGGTCTCGCACAAGAGGTCGAGAAGAAGATCCTCGAGGTGGGGCTTGCAGAGAAGCGGTGTGTGAAGTCGCACGCGCTCTCAGGCGGCATGAAGCGGAAGCTGTCGCTCGCGATCGCGTTCCTTGGCGACAGCCGCGTCGTGTTCCTCGACGAGCCGACGTCTGGGATGGACCCGTATAGCCGCCGGAGCACGTGGGAACTGATCCAGAACAACCGGCGCGACCGCGTGCTCATCCTGACCACGCACTTCATGGACGAAGCCGACATTCTCGGAGACCGCATCGCCATCCTGGCGGACGGGGAGCTGCGCTGCGTCGGGTCGTCGCTGTTTCTCAAGAACCGCTTTGGAGTGGGCTATCGCTTGAGCTTCGTGCAGCGGACACACGAGAGCGGAATTAAGCCAGCTCCCGCTTCGATGGGGATGGAGAAGAAGTTGCACGCGCTGATACGGCAGCACGTCCCAGAGGCGCGCTTGGACACGGACGTTGGGACGGAGTTGACGTTCGTGCTTCCGTTCGAGTGTACTTCGCGGTTCCCAACGCTGTTTGATACTATCGAGAACGATCTCGAGACGCTCGGGGTGCTCTCATTCGCGATCTCTGTCACCACGCTCGAGGAGATCTTCCTCCGAGTCGCGGAAGGTGCGTACAAAGACAGCCCGGACGACATTGTAGCAGCCGCTTCAGCATCACTCCCGGCTTCATCGCCTTTTGGCGTTCATTCGCCAAGCGTGTCGATCACCATCCAAGACAAAGAGAGACAGCAAAATGCACGTTCCCCACGCTCGCCTTTCGTGTCGTTCGCAGTGCAGCTCCGAGCGCTGCTCTGGAAACGGCTGCTGTGCGCCAAGCGCGACCGAAGCATGTTGTTCTTCAGCACGGTCTTGCCGATCGTGATCGTGTTCACTGGGCTCTCGGCACTCGAGATGAATCTCTTTGTCCGGGACGACCCAAAGGTGGTGCTCACGACCGAAGCGCAGTACGATCACGGCGTCGACACGCCAGTCCCGTTCAGCTGCACTTCCAGCAGCAGCGTCAGTGGATCAACGGATGCGTCATGTGCGGCTCTCATGACACCACAGTACTTCTCTGGCGGTGTGCCGTACGCACTCGAGATGGAGGACGTCGTGTTCGAGTCGGCGACATCCCCGACGGTCTTTGGCGTTGCATACACGAACCCGACGGTCGAACCAAACGACACGACCGGATACTGTCTGCGCTTCAGTGAGCTGGTGTTCGATAAAGGCTACGGACATGGCGGGATGGCGCAAGAGACCATCGTTCCACCCATAGAAGGGCAGAACGGAGGGTATGTACTCCACCGCTCTGCTATCGACCAGGTGCTCGCATACAACCTCCTGGCGAACTCGTCCGCGACACACGCAGCGCCGACGTACAAAGCCATGATGGACGAAGCGGTCCATCGCTTCCTACTCTCCAGCGCACAGAACATCACTCGTCCTAGCAGCACCAGCGGCGCTGCTAGAGCTGCAGACGTCACGGTCCGCGTCGCGACGCATCCGTTCCCCCTCTCGTTCAAGACGCGCTCGATCTTCAACTCGTTCTTGAGCCTGCCGGCCGTCATCTTTATCGTGATCGCGTTCACGTTCGTCCCGGCCGCCATGATGCCGTTCCTCGTGAAAGAGAAGCAGAGCGAGCAGAACGCAAAGCACCAGCAGCTGCTCGCGGGCGTCTCGCTTGCTGCGTACTGGCTCGCGAACTTTGTCTTTGACACACTACTGTACCTCGTGCCAATGGGAGCAGCGATTCTGCTGTTGCAAATGTACGGCGTCACGTCGTCGCTCAGCGCTGGCACAGGCGGAGATACCGAGAGCTGTCGGGGCTGCACACAGAACGTACCGGAGGCGGTACTCAGTCTCTTCTTCCTCTTTGGTGCCGCTATCGCACCGTGGACGTACCTGATATCACACGTCATGAGCGATCCTGGTGCGTGTTTGCTGTACACAGTGATGCTCAACTTCTTCCTCGGTCTCCTGCTCCTGATTACAAGCTACTCGCTCGACTCACTCGAGTCGACGCAGGAGGCGAACAGTGTCCTCGTCTTCCTCTGGCGCTGCTCACCGCTCTTCTCACTCGGCAACGGGCTCCTGCGCGTGATCGTGGCCGACATTGAAGTGCTCTACGGCCTCTCGAGCGTTGC
This sequence comes from Globisporangium megalacanthum, assembly GCA_023334115.1. Lineage (NCBI taxonomy): Eukaryota > Oomycota > Peronosporomycetes > Pythiales > Pythiaceae > Globisporangium > Globisporangium megalacanthum. Next base: position 10,510 of record JAASGD010000153.1, read on the forward strand.
GAAGAGCGCGTTCTCGACCGAGGTCGCGGGGTACGAGATTGTCTACCTTGCGGTCGAGTGCCCAGTGTTCTTTCTCCTCGCGCTCGCAATCGACTGGGTCCGGACTGGCGAAGTAACTGTCTTCTCTCGAGTCGGACCTGCTCTTTCGCACATGCAGCACTCTCTTCAGCGCTGCGTTGGTCGTGGCACCTCGCGTCTCCATGCGCAAGAAGATTGCGCGTCACTCGATCCAGAAGACGACGAAGATGTCGCGAAAGAAGCACAACGAGTACTGAGGACGCACGAGACGCCGATCATCGCTAGCGGTGCTGCAGCCGAAGCCGAAGCCGAACGCGACGTTGTCCAGCTCGTTGCGCTTCAGAAAACGTATCCGAACGGCAAGAACGCGGTCGCGGACCTGTCGTTTGGCCTCACGCGCGGCGAATGCTTCGGGTTTCTCGGTATCAATGGCGCCGGCAAGACGACGACGATGAAGATCCTCACAGGCGACATCCTGCCTTCATCAGGCGCGGCCAAGCTCAACGGGTACGATATCCGCACGCAGTTGGCGGAAGTGCGGCGTTGTGTTGGCTACTGTCCGCAGTTTGACGCGCTCATGGAGCTCCTCACCGTGCGCGAACACCTCGAGCTGTACGGGAGACTCAAGGGCTTCACGTCGGCCGCGCTGAGAGACGAGGTGAACTGCTTGCTGCGCGAGCTGCAGCTCACATCGTTCGAAGGAAAACTGGGTGGTAGCTTGAGTGGTGGCAACAAGCGGAAGCTCTCGGTGGCGATCGCGATGCTCGGGAGCCCCGCTCTGCTGTTCCTGGACGAACCATCTACTGGCATGGACCCCTACGCCCGGCGCTTCCTCTGGGACGTGATCCTCCGAGTCTCTGTCCAGTCGAAACAAACGACTGTGATGCTCACGACGCACTCGATGGACGAGTGCGAGGCCCTCTGCAGCAAGGTCGGGATCATGGTGGGTGGTCGCCTGCGATGCTTTGGGAGCATCCCACTCCTCAAAGCGCGCTTTGGCGATGGCTTCTTGCTCGAGTGCAAGCTCCAGCCGCCAACTGCCGAGCAAGTCGCGAGTTTGCTGCAGCAAATCCCGGCAGTATCCACCAGTACGATCCCATCCGCTCAGATCCTGACTGTGTGTCGTGTGCTGGGGAACCCGGAGCGAGCGGACTGGATCGTCGGCGACAGCGTCCACAGACACCCGACCGGGTCCGTTCTCCGTGACCAACTCGTCCACAACACAGACAAGGGGAACAACGACTCGGACAACGACAGACGTAGAGGTGGTGGAGCACTGGACGCACGCGGCTTCTGCACATGGTGGCTGCTGGAAGATCGCGTCGAGCAGCTCACAGTGTTTCTACAGCGCACCTTTGGCGCGGACAAGACCACGCTGCTCGAACGCCAGGCAGACTTTTGCCGCTTCACGCTCAGTACCAACCGAGTTCGAGCCAGCGACCTTGCGGTACCTGAGCATCAGCTCGATTCACCTAGCCGAACCGATCCGGACGCGCCAATCCGACTCTCTCGGATGTTTGAGCTCGTCGAGAGCGCGAAACACCAGCTCTGTCTGGCAGAGTACAGCATTTCGCAGACGAGCCTCGAGCAGATCTTCAACGCGTTCGCGCGGCAGCAGCAGCAAGAGACTCGTGTCGCCAAGGGCTTTGCGTCGTGATACAGCAAGAGTTCGGTTCGCTTGGCACAAAGCGGGTTCAGTTGAAGGATAAACTCTTCCAAAAGAATGTGATTTATGGTGATTCCCTAATCATTTTTGAAATGGGCGACTTTGGTCGAAGTCAAGAGGCGGCGCTGGCGGCGCGCGCGTCGGCGCTGCTGCGAGCCGCGACCTCTCGCTGGCTCGTGAAAGAGGAGCTCGCATTTCTGCTGCAGCACCACGCGGCGCTAGGACTCCCACTTGAGCACCAGCTGCAGCCACGGCCGCCGAGTGAGTTCGCCTCCTCGTCTCTTTTGGCTTGCAATTTGTATGCATTGTCGTCTCTCACATGGATACTCTCGTAGGTGGACGCCTACTGCTCTACGACACGCGCGCCGTCGCCGAGTTTAAGAAGGACGGCTGGCGCTGGCAGAAGCGCAAGGACCAGTCCGGACGCGTACGTTGCTTGGAGTATAGTGAAAGGAGAACGAACGAAGCCCAAGACAGCTAATGGGGAGTCACGTACACGTTGTGACCTGGGAACGCAGGTGCGCGAAGACCGCGCGAAGCTCGTGATCAACCGCCAAGTGATCGTCCTCGGCACTTACGTCCACTCGTCCGACGTCGCCGTACGTTTGCGTAACGCTGTCAAGTGGACCGACCGTCCATGCCGGTCCAAGTGGCTCCTACTTACACTGTTCGTTTGCTGCCTCGCAGACGTTCCATCGCCGTAGCTACGCACTGCGAGACGCAGATCCGCACATTGTGCTCGTGCACTACTTTAACGAAGCCAACAAGACGGACGCGACGACCCCCGTAACCCTCCTAAGCGCGAAAGGGCTGAAGCGAGCGCTCCCGAACGCCAGCGCAGTCGTGACAGCAGCGCTCGCGCCACAGTCGCCGTTCCGGACGACGCTCGATCCGAGAGCCGAGCCGAGCGTCCAGGAAGAAAGCGTCGACACGATCATGAACGGTGCGGCTTGTGGTTCCGGCGTGTGGGAGCGGCTAAAGTGGGTCTGTCGCTGATTCGTGCCGTGGTTCTCCTCTCGATCTCGTTCGTCAGACTGCTTCGAGATGGACTTTGTGATGCAGACGACGTCGTCGCAACTCGACGCTCACCTTGCTGGCGCGGACCTTCAACACGCTTCGCCAGACTTTGAAATGCTGCGACCGAACGGCCTGCTGCTGAGCGACTTTCACGACGAGTTACTCTACCCAGCGGATGTGTCGCCGTCGCCGTCGTCTTTGCCGCTAGACGCACCGACAGACAGTGCGAGTGTCACGCCGGCGCTCGTCTCGGACTTCTCGCCGGACTGGGACTTTACGGACGGCGGTGCGAAGATCCTCATCTGTCTCGCGTCGCCGCTTCCCGCATGTCCACTCGCGAGTCCGCCGACGAGCATCTTTGTCCAGTTTGGGATCCTCACCCGCGTGCCAGCCGAGAAGATCTCGGACACGGTCGTGCGGTGCACAGGTGCGTGCGTGTGTGTGTGTGTACCTAGGTATCCCTGGCTGGTTGGAGAGTCTGCGTGCGTTGGTGAGTTCCTCAGCTTCTGTTTTGTGCGGTTCGTGACAGCGCCTCCATCGAACTCGACTGGAAGCAAAGAGATCTACGTCTGCTGCAGCCGGGATCAGCTGCACCCAGAGTGCACACCGCTGTCGAGCAAGCGTGTGTTTACGTACAAGAGCCACCAGAAGGTGTCGTCGCCAGCAATCGACGCAAGGGGTCGCAGACGTGTCGCTGGTGACAGTGTCGCGAACCCCAGCGGTCTGGTGCGGAGCAACGACGCGTTCGTGATGCTCGAGCCGTCAGCTGGGAAGCGTGGCCGCTCTCCTCGGTTCACTGAAGACGCTGACGTCGCTGATCGTCGGGAGCGCGCGATCGAAACGTCGACGCTGTCGTCGTTCGTGGACACAGACTGTACAAGTTTCAACTCTGGCTGTGGAACGGAGGTGTCTCGCTTGCTCGTAGTACGTCGCTGCTCCCTACTTACTGTCAGTGTCGTTGGTGTTGTTGCAGTGGACGAACGACAGTGCAAGATCCGAGTCGTCGAGCGCCTCTCGGAGTTTCACCACGCGATCTGGACGACCGCGTCTCCTGTGAGCGTTCGGGGGACCGCAGCCGTCGACAACAGCGCGTGTAAAACGAGCGCTCGTGGGCTTTCAACGCCGCAGTCTGTCGGCGCGAACGCCGACGCCAGTAACGACGCGATGCCGCTTGGCGATGCCGCTTCAACTGACTCGTCGAGCGCGAACCTGCTTGGCCTGGACGACTCGACGATCGAGACGCTGAGCGACCACGCGCTCGAGCAGCTTTCGGAGAACCTCCTGGAGCGCGTGGTGCGGCAGCTCGTGACGGTCGCACACACGAGTGAGGAGCTCTTGGAAGAACTCAACTCGCTCGACGAAGCAGGGCTGAGTCTACTGCATTACGTGAGCTTCTACAACTACGCCCAGCTCGTGCCGCTGCTGCTGTCGCACGGTGCGCACATCAACCAGCAGAGCACGCAAGGGCAGTCGGCGCTTCACCTAGCAGCCGGCTGCGGCCACGCAGACGTCGTCGACGTGCTCGTTCGCTCTGGCGCCGACCTGTTCGCGCTCGACTTTGACGGCTTCACGGCCGCTGACCGCGCCGACAAGTCGGATCACGCTGAGCTCGCAGTGTGTCTGCGGCGACTCATGCGCCGTCAGCATCCGGACGACGCGAGCGAGCAGATCGACAGTGTCGCGTCCGAGCGGGATGCGTACGCGATGGACATTGACTTTAGTGGCAGCCGGAGCGTCGACGGGGTGGGGAAAGCGAGCGAGCAGCACCCTGATGCAGGCGAGTTCGGGTCGCCAGCGCGCAGCTGCGGCAGTCCGGCCGAGCCCCGTGGTGGAACAACGACCACCAAGTCAAAGAACTATGTGCGTGCGGGTGGCGCCAGTTGAGGGATGAGAGAGGGAGGGGGTGGGTGGCTGGGATGGCGAACTCACGTGTGTACGGTGTGCGGTGTGGTTGTGGGAACAGATTGGCGAGAACCACGAGCACAACCGCAAGCTGTTGCTCGGTGCGTTCTCGACCATGAGTCTGCACGACAAGTGCGCGCTCTCGCTCAGCATCTCGCGGGACCCGAGCACGCACAGCAGCAGCCGACGGCGCGGCAGCAGCGTCAGCGACGACGCGACGACGTGGTCGCTGCCGTCCACGTCGTCGTCGCCTGCGCCACCCGACTCGAGCATTCTCTCGGCGATGGCAGCCGAACCGACCGAGAACGACTCGCTCTGCGACTCGGACGTCAAGAGCGTGATCGCCGACGACGAAGCGAGCTTGACGAAGCTCGAGGCCGCGATGGAGCTCATGGGCCCGGAAGAGCGCCAGTCGCTCGAAGACGAAGTCACGCTCCTGCAGCACAACATCCGCGCGTGGCTGCTCAAGCGCAACTGCAAGAACATGCGCGAAGCGACCAAGCGGCTGCACGAAGCCGCACGGAGCATCGAAGAGCAGCAGGAAGCCGCCGAGCGCGCGGCGATGGCGCAGAGCGAGCAGTCCCAGCGCGAGCGGGCCGCCGTGACCGTCCAGGCCGCGACCCGGAGCATGCTGGCGCGCCGGAGCTTCCTCCAGACCAAGAACGTGACGATCCGCGTGCAGGCCGCGACCCGCGGTGTGCTCTGCCGCAAGCACTTTGCACGGATGAAGACCCACGCGCTCGCGACGCTCGTGATCCAGCGGAACGTGCGCGAATGGTGGTACAAGCAGCCGGGTGCGCTCAAGACCGCGGGATTGGGGGCTGGGAAGGAGAAAGAGGAGGAGGACGCCACTGAACAGCTGCGCGTCGAGTGCGCTACGATCACAGAGGAAGAAGCCGACGACGAGGAGGAGGAGCCGTGGTCGCGAGACGACGAGAAGGAGTAAGACGAGACCCTGCTGCCAGTGGATCGTTAGTAAGAGAGAGAGAGAGGCTGGGAGACGCGAGGCCTCAGCACGTGTCCATCTATTCTCCACTGCCGCCTGGTGCCCTCTGGACGCTCTGCTGCTGATGTGTGCGGCTCGGAGCGAGTGCCGCTTTGCTCACTCGCTTACTCGTGCTCCTCGTCCGTGTACCGCCGGAAGCCCTCGATGGGCGGCGTCCACGTCGCAAAGCCGCGCTCTTCGGGGATGGGCGACGCGTCTTCTTCGAGCGCTTCCGCCTGCAAATGCGCCGGCAGCGCGTTGATCGCGTCCCACTTGAGGTCGATCTTCGTCTGCACGTCGCGCATCCAGTGATTGTGCTCGATCGTCGACTGCACGTTGTAGCGGCGGCCGATTTCCTGGAAGCGCTGCTGCTCCTCCTCCGTCCACGGCTCGCTGGTGACACGCACGCCAACCACACAAGTATGTTAGGTATACGTACACACTGATAAGGGCGAGCATAGTATTGCATGAAGGAGCACGAACGCACGCGTCCGGGTAGCGGCCCTTGATGTTGCGCAGCATGAGCTCAAAGTTCGAGTCCTCGTTGTTTTTCTTGCCCTTCTTCGGTGTCGCCTTCTTCTTGGGTGTCGCGAAGCCACGGACACCTGTAAAAGGATGCAGCAGCTGCTGCACGCTGGCACCCACCGCCGCCGGCGTCGAGAGCGTCGCCCCGCGTCGAGCAATCGCCGCCACTGCCACAGACGCCGTCATGACCATCTCGACTCGTGTTGCGATTGACGCCCAATTCTAATCCACTCGTCCAACCGTACTTGATCGAATGTGCACAGAGCTTGTATTCGTACCTTCTGGAAGCGAAACAGAACTTTGTTTATTGCAATTTCGAAAATGAAATATTGCGTTTCTAAAAAGCAATACACAATTGCCGTAAATAGTTGAATCAGTTTATTTGATTTGGTATATTTCTTGCCCCTTTTTTATCACGAGCACCATAAGTTAATTTGTTTTTGTACCTCCGTATATTACGTAATTAAAATATTATGATGAAAATTGTCAAAATCTGTAAATTGTACATCAAATGCATGTGGACCCCACGCGTGAAAGCATCCAAACCACAAGTGTCACCAATCTGGCACCACCTCTCGCATCGATGCAGCACGTGACGCAGCAGGCCAGCGCGGACGACGCGCCACCGCCGGTTGACGTCGCGAACGAGCAGCAGGTCGCGAGCTTCCTGCGCAGCCGCATCCGCGTGTTCCCTAACTTTCCGCGGCCGGGTGTCGACTTTAGTGACGTGACAACGCTGCTGCTCGACCCCGTCGCGTTCCAGCTCGCGATCGACGCGCTGCGACACCGCTACGCCGGCCGAAGCGTCACGCATGTCGTGAGCTGCGAGTCGCGCGGATTCATCTTCGGTGCGCCGCTCGCGCTCGCACTGCAAGTGGCGTTCGTGCCTGTGCGCCGTGCGCGCCGCTTGCCCGGCAACACGGTCGGCGTCGACTACACGTCGGGCTTCTACACGGGCCGCATGGAGATCCACGAGGACGCGATCCAAAAGGGCGGTCGCGTCGTGGTCATTGACGACCTCGTCGCTACGGTGCGTGTGGGTGTCGAGTATATGAAGGGGTTGGGTGTGTGTGTGGTGGTTGACTGTGGATGATGCTGGTGTATGATGGATGCGTTAGGGCAATACGCTCAAGGTCACGTGCGAGCTCATTAATCAGCTCGGCGCAGAAGTCGTCGAGTGCGGATGCGTCATCAACTCAATCCGCTCGCACGTACGTCCGTCGTGTTTGTGGTTCGAACCGGTAGAGGCCTTTGATTTGTTGTGGTGGCTCTGTACGTAAAACTCACTAACGTTGGGGTCGTGCGTGGTGTAGGAGACGCTCCAGACGATCCCAGTGTATGGTTTAATCACGCTGTAATGCGAGAGCCCCACCCTCGCATCTGCAGCTTTGTGTATCTTCTTTGATCTGCGTCGAGATCGTACTGCGCTTTGCTTGTGAGCAGCACCTTCCGATCGTCATGGGTCCCCTGAACCTGTTCAGTTCGAGCTATCGAGGGGGGAGTTTGATGCTTTTTTTGAGCGAGGGGCTCGAGCTTCAGGTGGCTGTTGAGTCTCAGGTCCCATGCGGATCAGCGCGTGTCCTTGTTTCATTCGCTTGAAATAGACTGAACAAGGACCGTTTCGATGTAACCATTCCAGCTGAATCGGTTGCATCGAAATAACGGTCCTTGTTTGCATCCTGTTTCAATACAGTACTGTATGCTCCAGCTCTGCTCCGACGTGGAGCGATAGAAGCACAGTTTCAATCTCACTCAGTGGCAAGAAGATCAGCAGTTCGACCCACGACGTCCGCGTCCGAAAGTGAGGAGTGCGTTCGTTATCCTGCAGTGCGACGTCGACAACAACAAAACCAGATCGTCACGTGTCTTCACGCCTGCAGAGCGTCCGAATGCGCAAGGCCCGAAGCTTCGCCTACTCAAGCGCGCGGCCGCCGTATTCCCGATCGTGCAGTAAAGTCTACTGTGACGCATCTGGAGTTGACGCCAGGAGCGAGAATGCGCCAGCACCGGACTGGAAGCCAAATGCCGTGACGGTTACCAAGATCACTGGCCCAATGATTCTCCATGAGTCACTGCAGCGCCAGCACTTTACGAAAGAGCCCCAAGACCGCAGCAAGTGGACGACAGTGCGGTCTGCGCTCATCGGCGTCGCAGGACTCGTCTGCTTTGTGTGGACGCTGTGGCTCGTTCTCCTCACGGTGTATCCGGACGCGACGATCAACTACATCATGGGAACGACAGAGTACGACAATGGCTCGTTCTGGCTCATCGGAGACCCGGGCTTGGCGCTGACAATCGTGGGAGGAGGCGGGTTCATGGCCATCGCGGTTGGGTACTTGCTCAACCTCGTGCGCTTGGTCCAAACCCGCCACCGCCGCCCTGATCCCGATACGACAGCCCGGTCGTCAACCCGCAGCAGTGATCGCGTGTCGTCCTTGCAGGCAATGCAAATGAAAGCGAAGCTCGCGCAGACCGCACTGCAGAACTCGATCGCTCTCGCCGCTCACGACCAGCATCGTCGGCGGGCCACTCAAAGCGTCGCGCGGCTCGTGGCGAACGTGTTTCTTCGACAAGACAGCTCTGAGCGGCAGATCACGGTACGACTGGACTCCGTGTGGCGTGAGATACCATTCGGTGCTGGGGTGGTTGACGTGACGTCTGTCGACAGAATCTGCTTCTCAAGCTGGTCGACGTTGGATTCCAAACAGGACTGCTCATGCAGCTCATGGAAAGGGGACTCTCAGAGAAGCTCATCTGGACCCTCACAGCGCTGATCTCGCTCAACTTTGTGGTGTGCGCCTTGACGGTCTCGATCTCACACGGTCCATTCTCTGGGTTCCACGAGATGATGGTCGACGTCTGGTACGTCAACGTGTTCATAGCAAAGCGAGTATGGCTTCAAGCGACACGATCAAAGCTCACACTCGTTGCCTGCCGCGTGTTCTCGAGTACAGCTTTGACGTCCTCACGTCCGTCGCCTTCCCCATGCTCGTCGTGAGCTGGAGCCTCGCTGCGTTCACGTTCGACCACCGAGCGTTCGCAATCAACCTCGAGGTGTTTCCCGACGGTCGACTCGAGCGCCAAGCCCGCTTGAGTGCAGACCCGACGCAAGTGGAGCTCATCGATCAGAGCCTCCGGTCGCTTCGCATCCTCTCTGCCACCGATTTCTTCATCCGAGTCGGCTCCAACGCGATTCTCTGCTTCCGACTCCGGCGAATCATCGCGATGCACCGGCACCACGCAGACGGACAACGCGCACCAGCTCTCTATCCACCACGGCGCTTGACTGTGCTCCTCTTTGCTGCGATCCCCGCCGTTCTTACCGCGTATGTCTTTGCAAGCGTCAGTACATCGGCCGCTGCGTGTGCGGGTCACCCAGAGTGCGCCATTCGTGCGCTACGCTGGACGTCGGTCCGCGACGGAGACCCGACACAGTGTCCCTGCATCTCGCTGCTCGACCGCGCGCTCGCTCCCAAGACGTTCGCAGAGTGGACGACGACGAAGAACGTGACGGACAAAGTCGTACAGCTGGCGTCGACGGGGGACTTGCGCAGCATCCAGCTCGTGAACCGACAACTCCAGGACGTCCCAGAGGCGCTGCTGAAGTGCAAGTACCTGAAGCACATGTACGTCTTACGAAATGCAGTAGCGTGGTCGCTTGAAAGTCGCTACTCACTCCTCCTTCACAGCTCGCTCTACTACACGGACGTGACTGCGGTTCCGCCGTGGTTCAAGCAGTTCGAGAACCTCGAATACTTGTACGTGGTGTCCATACTCTGATAGAGAGCCAGCCTGTCTTTCAACTGCTGAGCTCATCTCTCCACGTCGACTTTGCTTCAGGCATATCGAAGGCAAGTCGGGGGCTCCCAGTCTCACGTCGTTCCCGGATGACGCGCTTCAGGGCATGCATCGGCTCTCGTTCATCCACATTGCAAACCACGTTGGCCTCAAGCAAATCCCCTCGCTTCACGGTCTGCGCAGTCTGCGCGTGCTGTCACTCGCAGCACTGCTCTCGCTGACACGAATCCCAGCGCTGAGCGACCTCGACAGTCTCGAGCGCATCGTGCTGGCGCTCGTGCCGTCGATCCCGGGACTGCCCGACATGACTGCACTCAAGCGCCTCAAGTCGTTCATTGTCGCTGCACGCAGCTCCATGTGCTGCAACGGCTTTCGTAACATCCCGTGCGACCTGAGCGACATCTTCTGTGCGCCACCGCGCATGTACCCAGCAGTGTGCTTGGCCCCGGATCGAACTGAGCCGATTGCGACTGAGGCGACGCTCAAGATCTTCACCCGCTTCGCGTCGTCCGTCTGTGCGCCGGTGACGGACAGAGCCCCGCCAAACGACCCCGTCACAGCGGACAGCATGGTCAAGTGCGAAGACAAGCTGTACACGCAGTGCCAGACCTTCAAAGGCGACGCTGGCATGTGCTACACTGCCGGCATTGAGCCAACAGTGTGCATTACGAGCCTCGCTCCGATCGAGATGCGGCGGCGACAGATCCGAGAGGGCGTGGGGACACCGTGCCGCTTGCCGGGCGAAGCGTGGCTTGGATGCGTGTAGCAACAGAGCCTCAGCATACCATAGGAAGCAGCAACATTACCATCATCACATCCATCTCCTCAAGCTCATTCTCTCATTATTCTCACGCACACGCATAGCAAACCCCTGCAGACCCTACAACATCCACTCCACTCTCCTCTCACTCACTCGATCTCTCTCACAGCCGAGCCAGGCCCTCACTTCTTCCCGCCCGCAACTTTCTGCAGCGTCTCGTCGATAAACGCCGCCACCTTGTTCCCAACGACCGCCAGCTTCTTGGCCTGCGCGCCACTCGTGACCACCTCCCGCGAGTTGCGAATCTCCCGTGCAGCACGCAAGAACGTCACGCCACGCCCCGTGTGCGTCTGCTGCAGCTGCGTATCGCCAAAGTCCGCCAGAGCGTCGACCAGCGCTTGGTTCTCCTTGCACCGCGCGGGTTCACCACGAACGCCCTCAAGCAGCGGCGGCGCAGACCCCGAGCTCCTCACGTGCGGCTTGCCAAACTCCGACTCGTCCGCCCCTTCCTCTTCTTCTTCTTCATTCACTTCCACTTCTTCGTCCTCGACTTCGTCGTACCCTTCGTCGCCACTTTCCTCATAGTCTTCGTCGCTGTCCGCGTGGCCTTGGTGAATGATCTGGTCAACCTTCTTCGCCACACGATCGCCAACCATGCCAATCTGGCGCGCTTGCTTGCCCGACGTGATCACAATGTCCGCGTTCCGAATCTCTTTCGCGGCTCGCAGGTGCGAGATGCCCTTCCCACGGTGGCCCGAGTGCAAATGGTTGTCGCCGTACTCGCGGAGCCGGTCGACAATCTGCTGGTTCTCGTGGCGCTTCGCTGGGTGCTCCATCAAGTCCTGCACGATCGGCGCAGGGTCGCCGCGCACGCGTTCCGTGCCCGTCGCACTCGCGCTCTCGTCGTGCACAATCTTCCCGTGCTGCAGGATCTGGTCAATCTTGTCCATCATCACGTCGCCAATGAAGCCAACTGCATACCGTGCTTGCTGGCCCGATGTGATCACGTCGGTCGAGTTGCGGATCTCGCGCGCAGCTCGGAGATGCGACACCCCCTTGCCCGTGTTACCATACTGCAGCTCGTGCTCGCCAAAGTCTGCGAGTGCGTCAACAAGCTTCTGGTTCTCTGGCTTCTTCGCCGGCGAGTTGCGCACATCCTGGACAATCTGCGGCGGGTCGTGCTCGTAGTCGCGGCTCACGTTCTGGTCGCTCATAGTGTCAATGATCCGGCCCTTCGACAGCACTTGCTCAATCTGCCGCGCCATGCGCTCGCCGACGTAGTCCACGTGCTTGGCGTCCACGCTCGACTTGATCACTTGGTCGTAGTCGCGGATCGAGTGCGCTGCACGCAAGTGCGTCACGCCCTTGCCCGTGTGGCCCTTCTCGAGCTGCTGCTCGCCGTACTTGACAAACGCGTCGACAATCTTTTGGTTCTCGGGGCACACAGCGGGTCGCTCGCGCACCTCTTCTGCAAGCCTTATCCGCTTGTGGCGTGGAGCCTCTTCTTCCGGCTCCCCGTCGCCCTCGTCCGCGCTTCCACTGCCACTGGTCGTGGCTGCGTGGCTACGCTTGTTCGCACCAAACTTCTTCTTGAGCGCCTTGATCGCTTCCTACACAGGCAAACTCGCGTGTCAGACAACTCTACTGGAGGGCGAGGAACTGGAGCGACTTCAAGACCGCTTCTATCGAGACTCACCTCCTCTTTCCCGCCGCAGGACTTGAGCGCGTTCATCGCCTCCTGAACCGCTTCATACGAGTCCTGTACACGCACAGCGACAAGCACGGACGCACACCTCGTCATCCACGAGCGACGCGTACACTGTGCCAGCCACGAACAAGAGTCCCAACCGACCTCAGGCAGGTTGAGGTTCTCCCTCTCCACTTTGCTCAGAAAATCCATGCCGCGCATCTCTGGTCTTTGGGGTTGCGAACTCGTCACTTCGTGGCGCTGCTGCTGGCAGTTGGTCTCTCTTGAGCGGCCGAAAATCGATACTGAGCGGCTGGGAGCTGTGAGCGCTCGCCGCCGTTTGTCCTGCCTCTTCCAACTGTAGCTTCCGCCTCCTCCTTCTCGCTTCTCGTCGCTCTTAACGGGAACGAGCGTGCTAAGGCGTCAACTGCCGCATGCGCCGTCGTGTCGCCCATTTCTCGCATTGTGCAATCAGAGCTGGTCTGCGACTGCCCAAGATCACATATCAGCACCGAGATCACCATCATTGGAACACCATTCATTGCCTCTGTCATCATCACTCACTCATGGATGCGAGCTCCTGCACGAAGCATCATTTTGACGCGGTTTGGATAGCGAGGTCGGCCTGGCTTTCGCGTACTTTCAGGTTGGAATTGGCAGTCTATCAGGAGTGTGCGTACTGGTATCGATCACGTCCCACACACTACGTGTTGTCAAGATTGCCAACAGCCAGGAATACCGACTGCGGCTTCGATCGCGCGAGCAGCTTCAGGCTCAAAGCCTATGAACCCCCGCTCTGTGCTGCGGCCGGATCGGCCACCGAGACGCGAACGCTGAGTGCAACTGTTGCTAGACACACCTCAATTCCGATATTGAGCTGGTTGGTGCTGGTGCGCACCAAGCAGGTGTGATGCACGGGTACATGTGTTAGCTGGCTCTGCGCGCCTCTCCGTCACTTGTCTACTCCCTCTCGTTCTTCTTCTACCGCGATCGTCCAGCAAGAAGATCTTCTGGCTTGCGAAGTACTGGTGCAACTACAGTACTCGGACTCGTAGATCAACCACTCCAGTTCACAGTTCCCTTGTTTCCAGATACTGAACTGCCATGAAAATGCAACGCGAGTGTTGAGTATCGAAGTATAATATAGCAGTCATATTATTTATGAGAAGCAATATTGAGATTTCATTTAAAGAATGGATCATATAATGTTAGAGTGTATTATGCTGCACAGTTTCCACCGCTCCACCAATCACAATGCAGTGATGCACTGACGGATCCAAAAGCTGTTACACTGATTGACCTCTAATATCGAAATTAAACCAATATAAACAGGATTCAGCTTGTTTTTCAGATTATCATCAGCAAGGTTTAATGTGAAGTATACAGTGTGTTAAACGAAGACATCGGAGGCAGCTGCTGAAAAATAACGGATGAGCCAAACACCTCCGAGCACCTCCCATGTTCTCTTTCTCGCGGTATGTCATCACGGAGCCCATTCCGCAACGTGCCGCTTGCCGCGCAAGCCCGAGTCCGCATCCGCGCAGCAGTCGTCGCTCACGCATTCTCCCTGCTCCAGCCTCCCACCAGCAAAGCAACGCAACCACTTGCATGGCGTTCGCGAGAGCCACAGCGACGGAGCTGCCGCTGCTACAGAAGGAGCGGCTCGGGTACCAGTCGGCGTCGCCGCTTGCCGCCGCTGCTCAAGACGAACCGTCGACTGCCGTACGCACGCTCTCGCGCCGCTCGCTGCTCGAGACTGCGCGCGAGTCAGTCCAGGACGAGCGCTCGCGCGTGCGTATGCTCGGGTGGCTCCTCATCTGGGTCGTCGTCGGCATCTTCATCAGCGAGGTCTCGCAACGCAGTGCCATGCTCATGACCACTGGCAGCGGCTACACACCGCTCGCTAGTCGCGAAGTGCAGCAGTTTGCAGCGCGCCAAGAGATCGACTTGCTCGCGACCGCTGCGTCCGCGTGCCCATCGTCGTCGTCGACCAAGGGCGACAGTGCGATCACGACTACGAACGCCAAGGCGCTCAAGCCATCGACGTGGTTCCTCGGCGGAGAAGACCCGACGCTTGTGCACACGACGCTGCCGCCGATCGCGTCGCTCGATGAGCTGCCGGCACACTGGGACTGGCGCGACTTCAACGGCACGGGCATTGGGCTCACGACGGCGGTGCTGAACCAGATGGCGCCCAAGCCGTGCGGCTCGTGCTGGGCGTTTGGCACCGTGAGTGCGCTCTCGGACCGCATCCGGATCGCCAAGTACCGCAAGTACGGCAAGCTGAGTGCTGAAGTGATCCTGTCGCCGCAAGTGCTGCTCGACTGCGGCATGCGCTCGTTCGGCTCGTGCAACGGCGGCGACCCACGGTACGCGCACAAGTGGATCCACGAGAACGGAATTGTCGACTGGACGTGCAACCCGTACATTGCGTCGCACCCGTCGTGGTTCACGAGCTCGGGCAGCTGCGCCGCGACGCAGTGTCGCCAGTGCGAGCTGAGTGGCGAGTGCAAAGTCGTCGCTGAGCCCAAGAAGTTCTTCATCGCCGAGTACGGGACGCTGAACGCGACCAACTCGGACGAGTTCCAGCTCGAAGCCATGAACGAGATCTACCACCGCGGCCCGATTGTCGTGAGCATGTACTCGCTCACGCCCGAGTACCGCAACTACAAGGGCGGCTACGTGCTGCGGGACGCGACCGTGTACCCAGGCACGACGCACGTCGTGAGCCTCGTTGGTTGGGGCGTCACGGACGACGGCGTCAAGTACTGGATCGTGCGCAACTCGGACGGCACAGGCTATGGCGACGACGGCTTCTTCCTCGCAGAGCGTGGCACAAACACGTTCAACTTGGAGACGCACGGCGCGTGGGCAGTGCCGATCGTGTAACCCTGGCGCATCATCAGCCAGACACAGGTGGGAATGTTCCAATACAAAAACGTTGTTTGTTTTCCGATGGTATCAAATCTGCATCCGCCAGATCTGAACGAGCGACTCAGACTTGGTTGTCATCCATTCGAGTCCTTAATTCCTTCCACTCAACGCGATCAAATGCTCGCACGAGGGGCTCGACGTGCGGCGTTGGTGCGTGTCGCCACGGCCTCTCAACGCCCGCTCTCCGTGCTGAGCGGCATCTCGGAGGATCTGCTCGTCAGGTACATACATACACCCCCTCGGACCTGTTCCACCCCATTCGAGACGGCGTCATTTCTTAACATTCGTGCCCCTGTTGTATTCATACGACCCCAGCACGAGCATCGGGCACCAGATCGGCGGCGACTCCCACGATGCGCTCGTCGACAGTCTCGTCAAGACGAACGTCGTGCCGAGAGGTTCGCGCTTGGAGCACGCACTCCGCAGCGTCGACCGCGCGCTGTTTGTCCCCGAGCCGCTTTGCCGCGACGCCGCGGCAGTGTACGCGAACCGGCCGCTCCCGATCGGCGTCGTCGCGACGATCTCGACGCCGCAGCAGCATGCGCAAGTCCTCGGCTTCCTCGAGCAGCACTTGGCGCCCGGGATGACAGCGATCGACGTCGGCTCGGGCTCGGGCGTGCTCGTCGCGGTCATGGCGCACCTCGTTGGCGCGGCCGGGCACGTGACGGGCATCGACATTGTGCCCGAGCTCGTCACGTTCGCCCAGCGCAATCTTCACGCATGTCTCTCCGAGACCCACGCAGCGCTGCTCGCGCGCACAGCAGTCGTCGCGTGTGCAGGCAAGGACCCGATGCGTGCGTTCGAGGGCGAGCAGTTCGACTGCATCCATGTCGGGGTCGCCGTCGCGACCAAGGCCGAGGCCGAGAGCTACGTGCGGTTCCTCAAGCCGGGCGGGGGCTTGCTGATCCCGCTCGGACCCGCTGGCGCCGAGCAGAAGCTCGTCAAGATGACGAAATCCGCGCTCGCTGGCAGCGACGACGTGGTGAAGACGGACGTCATGAGCGTGCTCTGCCAGCCAATGCTCGACGAGCCGCCACCGGTCCCAGCGAAGCGCGAGACGCGCGCTGAGGCGCTCGCACGGGTCGAGCGCGCACTGACGCAGTGGCGGGACGCGTTTGAAGCGCGCGAAGGCCGCAAGCCGACCCGCAGCGACATGCTGAGTGACGCCGAGGCGAAGCAGCTCTTCCAGGACTTTGCAGCACTGCGCAAGTAAGGGAGGGAGGGAACTAAGCTGTCGCTCCAAGGCGGCCACGTGTGGCTGTGGATCGGCCACACCAACGGCGGGTGTTCAGTCTTCCGATGACGCTGCTGCATTCAGCTCGTTATGGAGCTGCAAAACTGCGACTGCGGGCGCCTACGCAGCTGCTTTCTTGGCCGCCTTTGTCTCTTGCAGACGCTCTTCTGCGAGACGGATCTGCTCCGCAATGTGCTCGCGCTGGGTCGTGCGCTCGTACTTAGCCGGGTGGGCCACTGACACGAACGCCGCGAGTGGCTCGACGACTGTCTCGCCGTCCGCGCCATTGAAGCGCACGATCGACTGGCGCTTCTTCTCCGAGTTCACGACGCGGTGCTGGCAAACGAGTACAGCAAGTAGGGGTTAGTTAGTGCCTTGACGGAGAGGTCTACGCGACATCCTGAGAAGAGGATGGCGGACGTTCTGTACCTCGGTGGCTTGGAGCAGCCCGTTCGTCCACTGCTCGAGCATGTCGCCCACCATGATGAACAGCCTGTTTGTTCCATCCACGCCACGTCTCGTTGACGTCACAAACCACTCACTCCACAGAGCCTTCGTTCGCCCACTAACTATCCAATGAGCGCAAGCGCACCGGTCTTCGTGCACTGGCGCCTCGACCCAGTGGCCGCTGCGGTTCTTCAAGTGCAGCCCGGCGCCGTTCTGGTGGATGATCGTGAAGCACTCAAAGTCCGTGTGCGACGCGATGCCGACGGTCGAGTTCTTGACCGCAGCGGCGACTTCGGGGTACGTCAGGAGCCGCATGAACGCCTCGGCTTTCTCCGTCACATGTCGCTATGGAGGGCACGAAAGACCGAACAGGTGAGGGAGAAGACTGGGAGCTAGACTAAACGACAGCGGCGTTTCCGTACCGCGAACGTGTCGGCTGGCAGCCCGAGCATCTCGGCGAAGCTCTGGAAGAGCACGTCGGACACGGCGGTCGTCTCCTCGTACAGCTGGTACACGTCCTGTTGAAAGTGGGGGAGCTCTGCTGGCCACACGTTCGGGCCGAGACTCGAACCCGCCTGGACGAACGACGTCGGCAGCTCACGCGCCAGGTCGAAGCCCTCGAGGTGCGACACGACGTCCGGTTGGTACTGGAAACGACACCACGCAAGACACGCGGAGGACGTCAGTCCTCGCCTTTGGACCACACCTCCACCGTCGCAACTGTTGTGGCGCCTACCGATGGCTCCTCGAACATGGGCGTCCAGCCGCGCGAGTTCGGCGTCGTCTTGTTGTGGTACTGCAGCTTCACGTCGTGTGGCAGGGCAATGAACTCGTCCGCGCGCTTGTAGACCTGCGTCCATGTGTGTGTATAGGTGTGTTATTGTATCGCTCCAGTACCAATACCGCAGCGCCCGAGCAGTACACAACACACCTTGGCAATGAGGTCGTTCGAGAGCACGTCCTTTGTCGGCACAGAGAAGAAGCCCGTGTCCACGCACGCACGGCGCATGTCGGCTAGGATCTGCGCTTTGTGCGCGTCCGACGGAGCGCCACCCGAGCGCTGGAGGTGTACGAGCGGCGCAATGTCGACGAGCGGCACCTCGTCCAGCGCGATCTTCTGCGCGTTCATCACGCGTGTCGCGGACGACGCGAACGCGCGGCAGTGGAGCAGTGGACGGCACGAGCGTCGGAGCATTTCGGTGGCAAATCGGAGAGTGGGTGGGTGTTGCAGTTTGTATGGCCACAACGCTGGAAAAATGCCCGCAATTGCACTGTTTGTATACAAATATCAAGTGAACTCGACACTAAAGCAGTTATCGCATTTGCAAGCACCAGATTCGCTCCATTCTGCTCTTTGGCAATAGCCGTTGGCAGAATGGCGTACCTGCAGACGTCGACGCACTTCAACAACTGGATCTTCTCGGAGGACGACCTGCAACGCGTGCACCGGCTGCGGCAGCTGAAGGCAGCGCGTGTGCTGCTACTCGAGCGCCAGCAGCAGCAGCAGCCAGAAGCCGCCACTGCGCGAGTCGCACGCAAGCCGCGGTCGTTCGCAGCGCTCGTGCCAGCGGCCACGACCGCTGTGCGCGACACCACGGACTGGAACGACGAGCTGCTCGACGGTGCAGCGCTCGACGCTGCGGAGAAGCAGCAGCTGCAGCAGGAAGAGCCGCCGCTCTCGCTCCTCTCGAGCGACCAGGAGGCAGTTGTGCGTGACTTTTACGCCGCGACGCTCCAAGAGAGCTGCAGCCAGCTCTTCCGCACGTCCGACAAGGTCAAGTGCTGTGCGTTGCTGCTGTTTAAGCGCTTCTACCTCTCGAACAGCGTGATGGAGTTCCATCCCAAGTTCCTCGTCCCGACTGCGATCTACGTGGCGGGGAAAGTCGAAGAACAGTACATCTCGGTCGACACGGTCGCGGCGCAGCTCCAGGTCGACCACAAGCACGTGATTGCGCATGAAATGGTGCTGCTTGAAGGCGTGCGCTTCCAGCTCATCATGTACCACCCGTTCCGCGCTCTCCTCGGCTTTGTTGACGACTTTCGCAGCTTTGCCAAGGCCACTGGCTCGGACTTGCCGGTCGATACGCTCCAGAAACTGCACGCGAACGCGACGGTCGTGGTCCACGACCTGCTGCTCACAGACGCGCCATTCACGCACTACCCGGCGTTTCTCGCACTCGCAGCGCTCGCGTACGTTGTCGAAGAGCTCGGGAAGAGCGCTCCAGGGGCGGATGGGAACGTTCTCACGCGGGCGAACGTGCTCGCGTACGTCCGACGGAGCAAGTTTGCGCAGACGGAGCAGCTCGAGAGCGTGGAGCGAGAGCTCGAGAGCGTGCGGGCGGCGTACAGTGCGTTCCAAGCCGCGAAGCGCGAGCGGGAGACGAACGCGGAGGCGCACAGTAAGCAGCTCAAGGGGCTCTACAAGACTTTGAAGCGGTTCCACGTGGACGACGAGAAGCTGAATGGCGACAAGGGCGACAAGAAGAAGAAGAGCAAGAAGAGCAAGAAGGACGAGAAGAAGCGCAAGGGCGACAAGGACGAGAAGCGAAAAGCCAAGAAGGCCAAGAAGGAGAAGAAGGAGGAGTAACCGACGCGCTGGGTCTCGAGAGAGAGTGGGGGAAGAGGGACCGACAGCCACTTACTGTATACGCGACTCAAGGCCATCCGTCGGAATGAGGGCAACGGTGCATGGAAAGTGCATTGCTTCGGATTGCGCTACTTGCCGTCTGCGTCGTCCTCTTCCTCTTCGTCGTCCTCTTCGTCGTCGTCTTCGTCGTCGTCTTCCTCCGCTTGTTCGGCTGCGAGCTTCTCGCCTGCGCACAGCACAGCCACACAGCCTTGCGTGTGAACAACACAATAGACACAGCTGCTACCAGCCCAACCCACTTCCTTTTCATACGCGCAGGACGCAATGACGTACGCAGGATCTCGACAATCGCGTACTGCGTGCGCTTCTCGAGCTTCTGGAGCATCGGCGCAATGTCGCGCTCAATGTCCCAGTTCGCGCGCTTGGGCGCGAGCGTCAGGAGGTCGCCCTCATCTGCTGCGTCGTCGCTGTCTCCGCCCTGTTCTGGCGCTGCTGCTAACTTCCGCCCAGCGCTCTCACTGCCATCAACCTCCGCCTCGTCACCTCTGTCGCCACCATCAGACGCCTCTGGCGCGTCTGCAGACTTGCTGAGCGCCACATTTTTAACACCAGCGCCGACTTCGTCGACCTCTTCGCCACGATCCAGTCGTTCTTTGCGCTCTTTCGCCTCGCGTAGCAGCTTGAGGCGCTTCGCGCGAGGCATGTCGGATGCCACCGTCTCCGCCATTTTGTTTTGCCTGTTGGTGGCAATCTCGAGTCAACTGAGCTCAGCAAACTCAACACGGTTCGTGTCGGAATTAAGTGATTCCATCACAAGATAGAGGGAAATGCCGCAGCATTTATAACCAAGCAACGAACTACTCGAAAACGATCATGTTATGTAAGACAAGTAAAACCAGAGTCCGCATTCTCATCAGCTCTCGTCCTGCACGCTCACGCCAACCCAATGGAACCAACCAACCACCAAACGACGTTGACGACGCCACTTTGCGAACGAAAATCCAATACAATAAAGTGGGCGTGTGGCCTACTGACCTGCCAACCAACACCTCGCGCACACACACGTCGCACATCGCCATGGAAGCAGAAACAGCCGAGTGAAGAGACCGAGAGACGACGACGATGACGAAGTCCGAGTCGTGCAGAGGCGACGACAACGACACCCTGACTCGCGTGAGGAAAAAAACCCTCGTGGCGCCGCCAACACCGCCGTCAGGCTGCTGCCTGCTGGCTGCACACGACGGCTACTCGGCTGTTCTGCTGGTATCCGCGACGACGCACACACGCACGCACACAGTGGTTGGCTGGAGGGCTGGTTGGCAAGCTGAGCGCCTGCTTCATCTGCATCTTCCTTCCGCTCGTCCGTCCGTCCGTCTTCGCCTGGTCGGTCCCCACTCCTTCACACACGCGCGGGTCCCTTGGTGCTTGACAGATCGCTGAAAGACCGACTGACGCCCGAAGCCCATGCAGGACGCAACGCGTCCCTCTCGCCTCCAGCGCTGCAGGTAGCTGAACTGAAGCACCTCCTTGAAAGCCGCGCTTGCCTCTGCAACGGCCAGCTGCGAACGAATCTGTGATTCACTGTTGCTGTCGCCGCTGTCGCTGTCCGTCGAATCGAATCGTCGTCATCGTCGCCTTCCAGCGCTCGACCCGACCGACAGACTGCTCCAGGCTCGCGCGGCTCTCTTGAAAGCTGCTACGTAGTTTCCAACGATCTACCCACAGCGCGAAGACAGGATCCGCACAGCCGGCGCCGCTGACTATCCCTCCAACCAGCCAGTCGCTGCAGCGGCGACGCGTTCTCGTCCTTCACTCATTCATGCATCCTTCACTTCTCCTCACCCTCTCCCTCTCTCTCTCTCGTCAGCTCGCTTGCTCTCCATCCGTTCCGCTTCCCCGTCTCCCACTCCACAGTCGATCCGCCAGACTAGCCAGCTCCCGACTGTCATAGTCAACACCGCCAGCAGTGCCCACTTTTACTGCTTCGTCTCCGACTGGCGAAGGTGTGCCGAGCACAAGCCTTTGCGACGGCACGGCTTGGCGCAGTTGCCGACCGTGCACCGCTTGCCGCCACCGTGGGTCGCGCACAAGCCACCGCCACGGTCGTTGCGCATGCAGCCGGTCACCTCGCACAGGCGCGAGCCGCCGTGCAGCGCACAGTAGTCACCGCGCTGCGTGCCCTTGTCGCAGCCGTCCGACATGCAGCGCTTGCCGCCGCCGTGCGAGCGGCAGAAGCCGCCACCCTGCGAGCTGCGGTGGCACCCGTCCACCTGGCAGCGCGGACCACCACCGTGGGCCTTGCACAGAAAGTTCGACTGCGCCGCCTTGTCGCAGCCGTCGTGGCTGCAGCGCTTGCCGCCGCCGTGGCGGATGCACAGGTTACCGCCCTGGCTGCTCTTGTCGCACCCGTCGACGGCACAGCGGCGACCGCCACCATGCGAGATGCACATGCCATTCGAGCGCGAGCGCTTGAAGCACCCGTCTGCGCGGCACAACCGGCGGCTCTTCATCTCGCCAGTCGGCTTGAGCTTCATCGCGTGGCCCTCGGGGTGGGGCGACATCTTGAGCTCATCGTCCGTAAAGTCCTCGTCGAGCGACTCCATGAGCGACTCGATCGGCGAACCCGTAAGCATGTTAAGGTTCAGGATCCCGTCGTCTTCTTCGAGCTCGAGCATCTTCTGCGTCGCCTGCTTCTCTTCTGGCGCGTCGACCAAAAAGCTGTACAGAATCGACATCTCCGTGCCGTCAAAGCCGTCGTCGAGGTTCACGAGGTCTTCCTTGTCTTTCTCCGCCGTCTCCAAGTCGTCCGGCATCGTGAAGTCAAGCAACTCCTCGAGCTCAGCAGCTTCAAAGTCCTCGTCTTCCTCCTTGTCGCCAAACTGGTTTGCGTCGTCCAGACCAAACGGCATCACATCGCTCTCCGACGACATCGCAGGCGCCGCGCCGGCGTTCATCCACGGCATGGGCGGCATCGCCGGGAGGTTCTTCGGGAACGACACGAACGACAACGCCGGCGGCGCCGCCATCGACAGCATGCTGGCGCTGTCGGCCGCGCCGAACGGCGACGCGGCGGTCGCCCACGGCGGGAAGCTCGCGGACATGGGCGCGCCACTGCCCGTGTGGGGCATGCGAGCGGCGCCGCTCTTCGCGTTCATCATCATCATCATGTTGGGGGGCTGTTGCTTCCCTGAAGGCGGCTGGTACCCGGCAAACAGCGCAGCGGCTGCCGGGCCCATGGCCCCCAGAGAATCGCGAGATTCAATGGGTCGGCACATGTTGTCGTGGCCAAGGTTCTCTTGCTCGTGCGGGTGCTCCCAGTCGCTGCTGCTTCGCGCGTCTGGACTTCACCTGCTGCTTCTTGTCTTGCGCGCTTTCGGCGTTCTCTTTGAGTGTGAGGCGAGCGGCGCTTGGCCTCAAAGACAAGCAGAGCGAGAGGGGGGAGCGGCTTGAAAGCCGAAAAGGCTCGAAGCACGCCAGCGCGTCGCGAAGTCGACTTGAAGCATACTAAACGCAAGGTAAGAAAGAACGAAACCGACAAAGAAACCGCGCCACGTGAAATCGCATCTGCTCGATATATCGTGCACGCCGATTGGCTGGTGTGACGTTTGTGGATGAGGAGCCAGTAAACGAACCATGGATGTCGTGTGGCACGCGCTGTTGCATACTAGCCATTGTATGAAAGCATGGTGTGGTGCGCGCTCATGTTGTTGACGATCATGCGCGAGTGGCTTCATAAAAATGGATCCAGAATCGCCGAACAGCATCACTGCCCTATCCACCGCGAAATAATCGAGGGGGTCCCAAATCTCAACACTGAAACATTCTGATGTGGAGAGTGTTGCCAAAACAAAACAGCAGCGAATTGTTTCGCAGCGGGTTTGCTTCTTGCTGCGGCTGGAGTACCAAACAGGCATCGTTTTCGACGCTTCGAACCAAATCATTTCCAATACCAAACTCTTGGGTGGCCGTTAAACCGTGCGGTTACAGCGGTGCAACCTGCCTATTGTATTGCGTTAAAGTTTAAGTGGCTCCGACCACTTTTCCATGGAATTTTCGAAACGGATTTGATACAAAATCGAAACAATTTTGATTCACAAAGAAGTCCAGCAGCTCAAGTAAACATATTGGTTTTTAACAGGATGCTTCTCGCAATCTGGACTCAATTGTTGCTACAGAAAACAAAACCAAACTTGTTCGCAACAACACGGTACTGTACGTCAAAACAATGTTAATTAACAAACATCTTGTCAACTTAATCGCACAAAGGAAAGCAGGACTCGTTCTCCAGCACGATCACATCAGAGCAACTACAGTCGGTATGTCGTGTGTGCGAAGCACAGCATGCAAGTTGGTCGCTGGCGGCTGGTACATCGCCATGTATGCGCGCTGTTGATGACGGACGACGACCACAGTGAAGAAAAACAGCAGGTCGGTCATCCAAATCACACCAGCGCATAAAAATGGATACAAAATTAATGGTGAGGAGAATTCTGTGTTGACCACACCGTGTCGTATTTATTGTGGCAGGCTAGTACAGTGCACGCCAAAAAGTTAAGGACAGGATAAAAAAAATCAGAAAATAGTTGATTTTTTCTTCAAAACAGTGTTTGCGAGCGTGATTTTTTTGGAAGATGATAGAGCGCGACGCGCTCTACTTTGTGATGTAATTTGAGTACAAAACGAGCAAGTAGTCGCTCAGGACGGTCATTTGAAGTGACAGTCATTATTCTAGGACGCGACAAAATGATAGGGACAACTTGGATTGGACGCACTTTAGAGGAAAACTACTGTGTGGTATCGCGTGCTTTCCTGTCCAGTGGTTACTCTGAG
>JAASGD010000154.1:0-34849 GCA_023334115.1 Globisporangium megalacanthum
ACGTAACCATGAGTGTGGGTCAGCACCCACAACCATGTCGCACCTGCGTAAACACTCACCCACGTCATGGCGCAATCATGTCGGAATGATTGCCCTCTTGTGAGTGATGGTCACTGCAAGTCGAAGACGTGACGCTCGCTCGTCACACGCTGGCTGTCGCTCGGCGAGGCGTCTTGACAACAGTTGTGGCCATTAATGAGCTCATGAGCTGAAGGACCTCAAGATTGATCAACCCAATCAACCCAGATCGAGGAGCTCTCAGCTTCCTGTGTGTCCATCTAAACCTAAATCATTGCCTTCTCAACCCTCACTCAATACGAACAAGAACACCATCTTCCAGTTCCGTCTCAGAACAGCCAATTTATGTTTCAGAATGAATGCGCAAACTCCAGTCCCAAATGTCAATTTCAGTTTCAGAAATGCAAGAAATGGACCATCAAACAAAAATTTATTATGTTAGACTTTTCCATTATGTTAGATCATTGCGTGGTCGATTTGACAATGCTAAATATTTTTCCTGATTATACGCGTTTAGTAGCGCTATTACAGTACTTTCCCACACTACGTCAGTACTTTATTTTCAATCTGACTGCGGTAGCTGCTAGTTGATGGAAATGACCCAAAAGCCTGAAATGGACTATACTATTTATTCATACAAATACCAAGTAAACCAGACTTCAGTGGGCACGCTGTGGTGGTACAGTACGAGCTGACACTCCACGATCCATGGTATCTCATTGCCACCAACTACACTGTAGATACAGTAAAGACTGGAGAGAAGCAATCCGAACTCTTTGCCGTACCAATTGAGATGGTCCTGTAGCTCAGATTTTTCAGAGATCGCAACTACAAGTATGTACAAACTTCGGTCGATGTGCCGCGAGTGCTATTACCCTGTGATGTAGTCGACGACTCCGACATCGACCTCTGCGTATTTGCGGCTAGCAAAGCGCAAGGTCAGTTAGTTGTATGTATACAGTCTCCAACTAGCAGGGACAACATCGCAAGCACACAGGAGACTTGGGGACAACCCACGTCTCCTGTGTGCTTGCGATATCCAGAGCTTTTAGAAGTGAAGTTTGGGCGGCGCGGTGTGGTGCTATCGACATCACAAAGGGCCAATTTCAATTGGGCAATTTGCACTCTTACAAATGGGTGTTTAACCCTTTCTTGCAACACAATGCCCAACTTTTTGGTCGCATTTGCAATTACTGGCCAGTTTTGTGTCAATTTTGTGTTTTGAATTTTGAGTTTTGGATCCACCCTTGTTCTGGTCCGCATTGCGTGGCAGATTTGACCAGCTGGCGTGCCACGACTTCACGAAACTGGCCTTGCGCGGCGCGGGAACGAGGCCGGTTCGGAGAGCGAGAGTCTCGAGTGCGAGTCTGCGAGTGTGGGAGCGCATTCCGGAACTCCCCCAGCGTCAGGACCAGGACGTCGGCAGTCGGCTCGAACGAACCCGCCTTCTCGCCGCCCCGCGTGCGCTGACCCCCACCCCCCCATCTCTCCTCTGTGTCGCATTGAGCCCCTGGGATGATCCGCGGGATTCTCGATCGCAGTAAGACCGCGACGACCAGTGCCACACCAACCGAGAGCGCCAAGCAGCTCCCAATCAACTCGTCCTCCTCTGGCTCGACAGCGTCCGAGTCGAGCGGCCGACCCACGTCTGGCTCCGAGGACGCGAGCGGGAGAGGCACGGAGCGCCACTTCTTCCGCGACTCGACCGTCCCGATCGCGAAAGGGCTCAAGTCGGCCGGGAAGATCTTCCGCGCGAGTGCGAACTCCGTGTCATCTGGCACGCCCAACCACCAGCAGCAGCAGCAGCAGCAGTACCCGCCGTCTGCGTTCGACGTCGGCGTGCCGTTCGACGCCCACACGCACCACCACCCACAGCACAGCAGTCGCCAGACAGAGACCGGCGCGACCTACAACAGCTTGAGTTACAGCAGCAGCAGCCACAGCGGCACGTCCAGCATGGCGACTGCGAGCGAGCCGCGCACTGCAGGCAAGAAGTGCTCGCTCTGCGGCAAGAACTTTAATCCGCTGCGGCGCCGGTACTTTTGCCGTGTGTGCACGCTCGAAGTGTGCTCCAATTGCTCGCTCAAGCGCAAAGTCGACTCGTCGCTCGAAGGCGCCATCTCGATCCGCATCTGCATGGCGTGCAAAATGAACACGAGCGCGCCCCAAGCCGACTACTACGACCGCGCGTTCTCCGTCGCGTCGGCGCTGCACCCGGGCGACGACCACGACAGCGTCTTTGGCGGTGACGTCTTTGGCGACCGCGCGAGCGCGGCGTCGTTCATGTCGTCCATGGCGCCCGGCGCGTCCGCTCGGTCTGTGACAGGTGGGGGAGGAGGGACGACGCCGAGTCGCGACACGCACGTCCACTTTAGCAGCAGTGCGAGCGCCGCGGGCGGCAGTGCGAGGCCCAAGACGCCCGGTCAGGGCGGCCACTTGCGGCGCACGTCGAGTGCGTCGACGCACTCGATGGCGCGGTCGCGACGCGACTCGTTCGGGTCGCTCGCGGCGTCGGGCGAGTGCCACATGTGCATGAACGAAGCGTGCGGCCCCATGGTCGACTTTGCAGAAGTGCAGTACCCTGCGGTCGAGGCCAAGACGCCGACGGGCGAGCGCTTTGTGCGCGCACGGAGCCTCGACAACGAGCGCGAGCGCCTCAGTTCGGTCCGCCGCATCCGACGGGCGCTCACGGACGCGCCGGCGCTCGCCCAGCGCTTTGCGCAGCTCTGCCACATGGCGTCGATCGCGGCACAGAGCCGCATCGCAGTCATTGCGCTCGTCGACCGAGAAGACTACTTTGTCGTGTCCGAGACGGGGCTCCCCCCAACCGCAGCGACGGTGTCCCGCACGCTCTCGCTCGCTGCGCACACGTGTCGCAACGGCGCGCCGCTCGTGTGCAGCGACTTGAGCGCGGACGTGCGCTTCGCCGCGAACCCGTGGCGTCGCGACGCCCTCCACGCGCTCTTCTACGCGGGCATTCCGCTCACGCTCGCGAACGGCCACACGATCGGTGTGATTGAGGTGTTTGACAAGAACGTGCGCTTTGCGTGCATGGACGTCGTGACGCAGCTCCAGGCGGTCGTGCGTGGGCTGCTCAAGAAGTTTGAAGAGATCCTCGCGAGCGTCGCGGCTGACGCCGAGCGGCTACCGCCTCCGCTCGTCCCGCACCAGGCGGCGCCAGTGGGCGGCGGCGACGAAGCGATTGCGACGGCGATTGCTGCGCTCGAGCGCTCGACGTCGTACACTGAAGTGAAGCCGTCGCCTGTGCCGCCACCGCCTCGTTCGCCTGCCCGTCGGCCGCCAGCGCCGCCTGCGCCACCGACAGCGCCGTACACGGGACCACCCGCGACGACAGGAGACGCCCCGCCGGCGGCTGTGGCTGCGCCAGTCGTGGTCACAGCAGCAGTGCCAGAAGCAGCGCCGGCGCCAGCGACGGAGAACGAGATGGAGCTCCGGCTGATGGAGCTGCTGTCGCAGACCACGAGCACACAAGAGCAGCTGCGGAACCAGCAGGGGCAGATGGTGCACGCGATCACGAACCACTCGAAGCAGATTACGGAGCTCGCGAAGCAGCTCGAGCGCATGGAGTCGACGCTCGCGTCGAAGCTCGACGGTGTCGCGCCGTCTGCAAAAGACACGTCGACACCAGAGGTGGCGCCGTAAGGAGGCGGCTGGTGGTCGACAGGCAGCGAGCGACAAGGAGGACAGACAGTGAAACAGCGTATTGAGTGAATGGACATTGAGATGTGACGTCGGAAGAACAGAGTGTGACAGTGAAGAAAATCAGGGAGACCCAACTTCAAAAGTTTGGAGCTGCTCGCATTTTCGGATAAATCGGACTGCAAGATGGCGCTGTGTGCGAAGGGGAAGGAGCTGCTGCGCGAGCTGCAGCGCAGCGACTGGCTCCCGCCGTACAACGTGCGCGACTGCTGATGCGATTCCGTATCCGTGGCGTGCAAAGGCGGCGGCGCTCACTTTTGCTTGCTGCACTGCGGAGGTGCGCAGGAGGAGCAGGTGCGGCAAGTGGTCGAAGAGGTCGGCGGTCTGCACGAGCAGATCATGGAGAAACTCCGGTGCGCAGTCGTCCCCACACGGCTCCGTGGTTCCTATAACCGCTCGCATTTGTGCCACGGACACGCACGTACTAGTATCCTGACCTTGGACACGCTCGCAGAATCTTTGGGGACGAGATCGAGCAGAACCAGGCGGTGCACTGCGGCCTCATCGTTAGCCACCAGTGTCTGCTGCGCAACAAGCGCTGTCTCCTGGCGTATTTGTGCGTGTGCTGGCGTGACGCTTGGCGTGCACGGTGGTGTCTTCAGCTTGGGCCTTTCGTTCTGATGGGGCGTCTATGGGGCGTTTCGCCTGCTCTGGACTCGATCGGCAGCTACGAACGGACCGAGAAGATCAAGAACTTGCGGTGGGAGACCGGGACGATCATTCCAGCGGTGCTAGCACCAAAGTGCGTGACGTGGGATGGGTGGCTTTGCTGGCGCAGTGGGTGCTGACAATCGATCTGCGGTCGAGTAGTTTGTGTCAGCGAGAAGTCCAGTTCTTCCAGTCGTACGACCAGCTCCTGACCGACTACATGGCGGACTTTGAGATCGATCTGTCAGCGGTACGTGATGGTCGCTTGGAAGTAGTTGTACCAAGTAAACGGCGAGCTGACGAGTGTGTTGTGGACCCACACTCACAGGACTCAAAGCCGCCAAAGGATTTGTTTGTCGAAGTGCGCGTGCTGCGCGACTGTGGCGAGGTCATGACGGAGAACGGCGCCGTGAACCTCGAGGCGAACTCGACGCACTTTCTGCGCCGCGTGGACGTGGAGCAGCTCATCCGGCAGGGCCTTCTCGAGCAAATCAAGCATTGAGAGGGGCGTTGAGGCATTCTATCTTTCTTTCTTCATTCGTTTTAGTTACATTAGGTACAGTACCAGGTACTGGAAACTGCGTAGATCGATTACGCCATGTCACTCAAAAGACGTCAAGTCGCTGGTGTTGTTGTTGTGATCGACGTGATGCTGCACTGTATTACACTCGAATAACAGCCTCCTGTATAGGCACGCGCAATATCCGCATACATCTGCTCATTTATACATCTGTATACACGCATTCGTGTCCCATTTCCGCAAGCGCCGCATACATGATCACGAGTATACACTCGCAGCGAGTGGCTCGAAAACTCCCCCCTGTGCACTCCACCTCCGCCGCTCAATCGAGAAAGAAGCGCTCGCCCGCCGTCGGTCTCTCCCCAAGCTTCCGCGCTTTCCCACCTCTACTTCCCTCCCTTCACGATGCTCAGCCGCCTCGCACTCCGCCAGGCCGCCATCCGCATGGCTGCGGCGAAGGCGTCGGCTCGTCCGGCGACTGGCGCCTTCGCGACGTTCCACAGCAGCGGCGCACGCCAGGAGGAGGAGAAGGCGCCTGCCGCGCCCGCCGTGCACCAGGGACTGCTCACGCAGTACGGGCTCGACGACTGGAAGATCTCGGCGCCGATCATCGCCGCGCTTTCCATCCCCATGATCAGCAACGGCGTACGTGTGGTGGCAGCGCTGTTGGTTCATTTTCAGTAGAAGGGAGGAAGTGAGGAAACTGATGACGGTGGTTATGCGTGCAGTTCTACGTGCTGAACGAGGAGTCGCAGCTCGCGTGCTGCTTCGTCCTCCTCTCCACGTCGATCTACAAGTTCGGTGGCGACGCCATCGCGTCGTACTTTGACGCGCGTGCGAGCGCCATCCTGAGGTGCTTCCTTCCTTCCTTCCTTCCTTCCTCCAGCTCTGGTCGCATGAGGACGTCGTCAATAGACTGACTCTATGTATATACGTGGATATGTGGGATGGCAGCGAGCACAACCTCGTTGAAGACGCGAACATTGCGCTGGCGAAGGAGACGCTCGCGACCCACGAGTCGCTCCTGTCGATCCACGAAGACATTGCGGCAGTCGCGGACGCGCACAAGGACGCGGTGGCGCTCATGTGCGAGGTGCAGGCGGCGAAGCTGCGCCACAAGACGCGCGAGACGTTTGTGAAGAACCTCGAGTCGATCCGCGAGATTGAAGCGAGCTACAAGCTCGAGCTCCAGAAGTCCATGGTCTCGAGCGCGACAAAGAAAGTGCGCGCGGTCGTGGAGAAGGGCGACAAGACGCTCAAGGCCGCGGCGTTCAAGCACGCGCTCGACATCCTCTCGCAGACGGAGATGGACGAGAGCAAGGAGGACGACATTGCCGCGCTCTTCTCGAAGGAGCTCCGCGCGTACGCCGAGGCGCTCGAGGCGAAGCAGGGCCAGGTCGTGCAGCTCTCGGCGGCCGAGCAGAAGGAGCTCCAGGCCGACCTCGACGCCTACATGAAGCGCTTCGACCTCGAGGCCGCGGACTTTACGGCGCCGAAGGAGATCAAGCTCGAGTTGATGTAAGCGGCGCCGGAGGCTTGCGCTGTCGCCAGTGAGTCCCCTGGCGACCACGCGTGACAAGAACCTGCTGGAGTGAGAGGCGAGGGCTGCAGCTGCGCCGATGGGGTGAGTGAAGTGAAGCACTTGGGCAGCGGCAGCACCAGCAGCGACAGCGACAGCGTGACGACACGCTAATACAATGATGCAAACGAAGACTGGCGTCCTTGTGTTGGAGAGAGAGAGTGTGTGATGATTCCCTTGTACAGAGTGTTATAAGTGTCTTCCCACGATTCAACCGACCAACACTCTCTCAAAAGCGCTTGGCGTGGCTGAAAGACGTGGTGTTGCCAGAGCGGAAGCCGGTGGGCGAGAGGTCGTAAATCGGGCCGGGCGAGCTCAAGCTCGAGCTCGGGGCTGCGCGCAGCCGGCGCTCCGTGCCGAACGTCGGGGACACGGTCGGCCGGTGCTCCACGAACACGCTCTTGAGCGCCAAGTTCGGGCCCGGACCCTCCGACTTGCCGTTCAGCGGCTGGCGCAGTGCGGTGCCAAACTTGGGCGACACGGACGCCGCCACGCTGAGCGTCTCCGGGAGGTCATAGATCGGTCCGGGCGACGGCGTCGAGTCGCTGTTGATCGCCCCGCGGGACGCGTTGTCGAACGCTGTGGCGCCGGCGCTGCGGCAAACGGAGCTCGCCTGCTTGGAGCAGGAGCTGGGCGACTCGTACGACCCGGGCCCGGAGCACGGGTTCGTGAGCTTCTTGGTCGCGTCCCAGTCCTCGCGCGTACTGGTCCCAAAGCTCTTCTTCGGGCCTGCGCCGATACTCGACGGCAGCTTGTAGAGCGCGTCCGTGGCGCCCGTGGGCCGCTGCCACTGGAAGCGCGTCTCGGTCGGTGTAAAGGTCGCAATCGTGTGGTGCACGCCATGCTTGGACGGCGAGTCGAAGAGCGGCGTGTGCACTGACGACGCAGCTTTCGTCGGACTCGCCATGGCAGAACAGTGTGGTGGTGTCTTTGTTGATGGCTGCACGACGTGTCGTTACCAGTCAGGACGTGAGGCAACCAGCGCACTGAAGACTGTCAGAGGCCGAGAGGGAGACCTCGACTTCAAGGCTATTCATAGACGAGGTGGTTGCTCAAGATAGCCGAAAGCGTCTGCTCGCTTCCTGGACTTGGAGGAGCGGTGACTGCGCGCGTTCGTCGAGTCCGTCGGGGACAACTGGAGCGCCGTCGTCCACGCACTGCTACGGGGGTGGCTCGTGACCGGGTTGATGCGGCGCCAGCGCTTCCAGTCGTCCTCACCCATTGCTATCGGCGCTTCGAGCGACACTGGGGGACATCCGCTCATGCGACGACCACTGCTGTTTGAGCGGATTGGAGCCGTTGGAACGGGAGCCTGACCCCCAAGAGAAGACTGAACGCTCTCGACGCTCCAGTTCGTCGCCTGCGACTTCTTCAGCAACGCGAGGTGCTGCTCCAGCGCCAACGACGAGAAGTAGAAACGCTCAGGCGGGTGATCGCTCTTGTGGCTCTGTGAGCGCCATCGCTCAGCTTCCAGCGGGTCTTGTAGCTGGTTCCGAGACGAACCCCGGCGCTGAGAGTCGACGGGTGCGCTTCGAGCGGCAAACACCAAGGACTGCAGCTGCTGGTGCGCCAGCATCGCCGCATGGGTCGTCTGCGTCACGATGTTGCGCAGATACACGTCCTTCCAGCCCTGAACGCCAAGCAGAGCGGAGTCGTCCCCAACCAGTGTGTGCTCAGAATGTGCGTCAGCCGAACCGCCTGACTGCCTACTTCCACACACCACGTACGTAGAAGGCTTGGCGACTGATCCCAACTCGCTTGGTCTTGCGCAGAAGCGTCAACGTCGCGCGTTGCCGTGCCTTAAACGCTGCTCTCCGTACCGTCAGTTCTTCGACAGCGGCGTTCACTGCGCGTCGTTGTCGCACTTCTCCATCTGCGAGTGCCATACTGCACTGTTCACGAGCTGCACGGACGTGGTCGAGGAGCTACGAGACCCAGGCGTTACCTTAGGCTTGCACCAAGCGCAGCAGCGTCTGGTAGAAAACGATCGACCCGTCGACCCAACCTACGTCCTACCTTGGGGAGCTGGACGAAGCACACGTCGTCTCGAAAGAGCGCGAGTCGGCGTGGATACGCGGCCATCTCGTCTCGCGACTCGCTCAGAAACGTCTTCGCGACCTCCAACTGAGCTCGCAGCTGTGCCTCCACGACGCCCAAGCGCGCATTCTTGGATCGGAGCTGCGCTTGCAAGTCCCGCGCCAAGCGTCTCTGCGAGCCGAGAGCGAGCGAGCGCCACGCGAGAAGCAGTTCTCGATGGGAGTTACGGGTGCGGGCGACTGCGATCTGCCGCTCGCGCCACACAAGCGTGCGGTTCCGCGTCCGGATCGCGCGGTCGCAGGCTGTCGTGAGCGCCTTGATCTCGCTCAGCGCTTGGATGTTGGTCGCCCGACTCAGGGTGAGCTCGTCGGTTTGGTGCTGCGTGCGTAGCGTCAGCACGTCCACTTCGTGCTGCTTGGCACTGAGCGTGTCCGCGAGCCGAGTGGTCTCGATGGTCTACGACAGAGAGCGACCGAGAGAAGGAGATGTGGGGACAACAGCGTCCGTCCGTCCGTCACTGTCTCGATCCCGTCTGTATCGGCAGTGTTTAAAGACGACACACTGAGGAACTGAACGAGCCGAACCTGAACACTGAGCGCCGCCAGTGCCTTCTCCCGCGCTGCGACAACCGCCTCGTGGTCTGTCCGGAGCGCATTGAGCTGAGCTTGCAGCGCTGCTAACTGCCTCGCCCCCCAATCCCCCCACACAACGAAACAAAGCGTGTTAGCGGTCCGATGGAGAGCTTGCTCGACCGTGAGCGTTGGTACAGTAGTAGTCTACCTGCACGAGCTGCTCGCCTTCCGCTCGCTGCTGCTGCTCGACGCGTTCGACCAGCATACGGAGCTCCCTGTCCTTCAGCTCTCTGCTCTGCTGCAGCTCCTCGCGCAGCTTCACGAAGTCAATAGTTAGAAAGACGATCCTGCCCCCCCTTGTTAGGTGACTCGAGCACGCGCTCACCCGTGCGATGACACCCCGTGCACTCTCGTGCTGCTCGCGCTCCAGCGCTAGCTTACAACGCAGCGTTTGGTGCTCGGCGTCAAGACGCACGTGGTCCGTCGTGAGCTTGGCGAGTGTCAGCTGGGTGTCCTTGTCGCGCACTCGTCGGCTCTCGACCTCTCGCTCAAGACCCCCGACGAGTTCTCCGTGTGCATGCATCTCGTTTGAACGCGCTCTCTCAAGCTGCCGTGTAGCGAGCAACAGAGCACAGGTCACTACACCTCATTGGCTGACTGGTGACCTGTGCGCTTAGTGAGTGACGCAAAAGATCGTACGTGCTGCAGGCGGAGCAGCATCTCCTCGGCGCTGCCAGGAGCCTGGCACAAGCACGCACGCGAGTCCATCCGGACGTGGTGGTGTCGGTTACAGCTGCCGAGTCGCCGAATGATAGACACCAAGAGGACGTGCTGAATCAGAGATGCTCCAGTCGAATCGCACGTGGCAGTGGACTAAAGCCGACTGGACGCTTCAAGCACAGTGGAGATGGTGTGCCTAAACCCCGACCAGCTACGCTAAGAGAGACAAACACGACGACAACGGAACGGCGCCGGACGACAACTTTGCCAACCAGTCTCGAATGACCTCTTCAAGGTTCAGAGACCACCAACCACCGTCAACACGAATGACTCCGTCGCCATCTGTCAGCAGATTGCACCACCTCCTCAGCGTCAGTGAAAGATCGGCCCTCTCGAAAGCGATTGCTGGCCACTTCAACCTCAGCAGGTGATCAATCCGCCAAGAGGCGTCCGGCGACTGCCCACCCACCCAACTTCCAGGAGGTCATTGCGTCACTTCCGCTTTCGCTCTCGAGCTCCGACTGCTTCGCTTCTTCGGCGACCTCCAAGCCGTGTGCCAACTGTCCGCGCCAAGATGCTCTCGCTGCGCTCACTCCGCCCTGCTGTCGCCTCCGCTGCTAAGCACCGCCGCTCGCTCGCGTCGAAAGCCGCGGCCAGCACGCCGGTCGTGAACTCGCACAACGAGTGGGACCCGCTCGAGGAAGTGATCGTTGGCCGCGTGGACGGTGCGACGATTCCTGAGTGGCACGTCTCTGGCAAGGCCGTATGGCCGAGCAAGTGGTGGCCCATGTACCAGACGCAGAGCGGGCAGCCGTTCCCAAAAGAACTCATGGACGGCGCCGCGAAGGAACTCGACTACCTCGCGCACGTGCTCGAAGGCGAAGGCGTGACTGTGCGTCGCCCAGACGCTGCGGTTGACTACTTTAACAAACCGGTCGAGACGCCGGACTTTACGAGCCAGTCGCAGCTCTACGCCGCTATGCCGCGCGACGTCCTCATCGTCTTTGGAAACGAGATCCTCGAAGCGCCCATGGCGTGGCGCTCGCGGTACTTTGAGTTCCGCCCGTACCGCCGGATCCTCAAGGAGTACTTCCAGGTGACTGGCAATCAATCACTCACGGTGGCTACTGAGATGAGAGGGTCTACATGCGATGTCCTATACTGACTCGTCTTTGACATCGATGGTGTCGCGCTGCTTGGTGGCGCACTAGCGAGGCGCCATGTGGACGGCGGCGCCGAAGCCGCAGATGAGCGACGAGCTCTACAATGAGGACTGGAAGGCAGACAGCGGTGCATTCAACGTACGTGGCGTAGCAGTGGGTGGGTGATGGTATGATGGAGACCTAGTGCTGATTGGTTCTTGTGTGCCTCTGGGCGGGCGGCCAGTCGGTCGTGACTGAGTTCGAGCCGACGTTCGACGCGGCCGAGTTCACGCGCATGGGCCGAGACATCTTTACGCAGCGGAGCCAAGTGACGAACCAATTCGGCATCGACTGGCTGCAGCGCCACCTCGGCGACGCGTACACGATCCACACGCTGGACTTCCAGGACCGGAACGCAATGCACATTGACGGGACGTTCGTGCCGCTCATGCCGGGCAAGCTGCTCGCGAACCCGTACCGACCGTGCATCACTGGACGGCCTGTGAAGACGTACGCGTACAAGGACAAGCAGTACGAGTACCGGCTGCCCGAGATGTTCAAGGGCTGGGAGGTGTTCGTGGCGCCAGAGCCGGAGCTGTCGGCGACTCACCCGCTCTTCTTTACGAGTCCGTGGACCGCAACGTGTAACGTGCTCGTGGTGCGTCCAGGCACAGTGATCGTCGAGGCGCATGAGAAGAAAGCGCAACAGCTCTTCAAGGACTGGGGCTTCGACGTCATCCCCGTCCCGTTCCGCAACTTCATGCCGTTCGGAGGCTCCTTCCACTGCGCCACGTGCGACGTGCGCCGCACGGGCTCGCTGCAATCGTACTTCTAAGAGAGAGAGTACAGTGGAAGCTGGGAGATTCCGCGCTGCCATCGTCAGGGAGGTGGTGGACGTCTGGGACGAAAAGATGGTGACGGGAGACTGAGACTGGGAGGCGAGAGGCGAGAGGAGGACGTTGAAATGCATGCCATGAATGCACGCCCCACGTTCGATATCGCGCATGTGCACCTGCTTGACGTGGACCAACCGAGCGGCTTAATAAGCTCTTGCGTGACGGCAAGGACGCGACGCAGGCAGGTTGTGGTTGCTGGTGCGAGTTCGTATGCCATCCGCGACTCGTGTGCAGATCTGGAAAATGTAGCCATGTTGTGGTCGTATACTTTTTCGTGCACTTACGAAAAATATGAACCATCTAAAAAATATGAACCATCTAATTTCTTTGTATTTTCAACCCTTGCAAAAATCAGGTCTCAAACTATTTTCTCCTATAGTTTCTCCTCTAAAAAGGACCAAAATTGAAGGACGTGAAATTCCGGTCGGGTCCGACGTGTCAGCATCGAAATTGGAATTGGAAATGGATTTTTGCAACCACGTCGCGTCATTTCCAAACTCGCCAACGAAAAGCTCATCTCCCGACCGTCACATACGAGCCGAAGAAGCTCACACCTGAACCCCCTCCGCGCAGCCCACGACACGGCCTCCACCATGATGCTGCAGATGTACTCGGCCGCGAACCTGCTGTGGATCCTCTGCAACAGCGCCGTCATCAACTTCTGCCAGTTCGTGCTCTGGCTGCTCGTGCGGCCGTTCGACCGCGCGCTCTACCGGCGCCTCATGGGGTGCGCTCCTGCGTCTCTCTTGCTCGTGCATATACGCAACGAGACGCTCATGGGGGCTCATGCGGCTGTGTGGATCGGTGGCTGGCAGGTCGCTCGTGCAGGCGCTCTGGGTGGACGTCGCGGCGTCGTGTTTCCCAGAAGCCAAGCTCGTCGTCACGTGCGTGTGTGTGTTTTGCGTCGCGAGTGGCGTCGCTAGTGCTGATTCCGTGTGCGTATATACAGTGGGGAGGTACCGAAGGACAAGGCGCGACCAGTGATCATCATTGCGAATCACCAAGTGGACGCAGACTGGTGGTACATTTGGCAAGGTGCGGACTCGTACTCGCGTGTGTAGCTAGTTGGCTATGGGTACACCCCTCAGTAGTCGTACGTAGGACAAACTGATAGTCTAACGGACCCTCTCTATTGGACACCAGCCGCACGTGCGTACCGAGGGGCGGGCAACATTAAGATTGTGCTCAAGGACCAGCTCAAGTACGTGCCGATCATCGGCTGGGGCATGCGGCTCTTTGAGTTCCTCTTCCTCCGACGCAGCATCGACCACGACTCGGTGCACATCAAAAGTGCGTCCCTAGTAGCTTCCCTATTACTACTACTGACTGACTGGCTGGGCTGACCTGTTCGGTGCTACTGGATACCCCAACCGTTGCAGAGTACATGGACAGTCTCATTGGCGACGACTATCCGTTCTGGCTCGTGATCTTCCCAGAAGGCACGACGATCCACCAGGAGTATGTCGTCAAGTCCCAAGCGTTCGCAGAGAAGTACGGAAGCCACTCGGATAGTCAGTCGTGAGGACCATGGGGGTCACATCCACACCCACCCACCCTCTCACGAGAGCTGACGATGGTCTGTCTCCACTTGCTGCACACTTCACAGGCTGAACCGCCCCAAGTTCGAGCGTGTGCTGCTCCCACGCACGTCCGGTTTGCAGATCATCCTGGACGCGGTCGCGGACGTGAAGCCCGACATCTACGACCTCACGATTGCGTTCCCGACGTACTCGGGCGAAGTGCCGACGTTTGAGATGGGCTACGGCCGCAAGACCGACACGAGCGTGCCGTCCATGAAGAGCTTGCTCGCAGGCCAGGGTCCTCCGCACGTTGCGATTCACGCAAAGAAGTACGCGTACGACGACGCGATGCAGGGTCTCGAGCAGTTCCTGGACGCGCGGTGGCAGGAGAAGGAGGAGCGCTTGAACTACTTTATCGAGCACCAGAAGTTCCCAGTGCAGACGGGCGAGGACGTGTCGGAGCTGGCGCTGCCGGTGCGTTCCAGCGACTGCTCCTGGCTGCTGAGTGGGCTGATTATTAACGGTGCTGCGCTTCGGTTGCTGTCTACCCAGTCGTCAATCTTCTCGGTCTTCAAGCTCTGGTTCGGCATGGCGCTGTCGTTCTTCCTGCTCCCGGTGGTCATGATGAGCTTCTTCCCTCGTACGTCGTTGCGTGTGTGGGACTGTGTCGCTCGCTCGCTCTTGGTCGTCAGCTTCAGTGTGCTGACGATACGGCTGTGGCCCTGTGTCTGCGCCAGTGTACACGATCTGGGTCGTCTACTGCTTCGTGTACTCGGTCTACGACCGCACGACGAACTTTTGGTGGCCGTACATCTTCAACCTCTTCCTGAACCGCGCGGCCAAGACCCGCGACGGCGTGGCGGCGAAGAAGACGGAGTAGAGCAGACGGCGGGCATGTGAGGAAGAAGAGACAGATACGAGAGCCGCTAGGCGAGGTACACACTGAAGCCATGTGAAGAGTGAGAAGAAGAGGGAGGAAGGAGGGAGGCTGGTTGGGTATAAGGAATCGTTCAGACTAGCGACAGCGTCCACTCCGATCCGAACTCGTTCACTCAGCTACTCGGCGCGAGGTGGATGCTAACGGCTCAGGTATTGTTCACCTCACCAGCGTCGTCGTCGTCGTCGTCGTCGTCGTCGTCGCTGCTGACCCACTTTTGGAACGTGAGCACGAACTCTTGGAACGTGATGGTGCCGTCCTGGTCCACGTCGAGCTCCTTCATGCGCTCGCCCTGGATCGCCTTCGAGTTCATGCCGCTCGCCTTGCGCTGGAGCTTGGACGTCGAGCTGTTGTGCTTGCGCATGATGTTGCGCACTTCGTTGACTTGGATCGTGCCGCTCGCGTCGTCGTCAAAGAGCAGGTACGCGGTCACCATGAGCTCGAGCGTCTTCGCGATCACTTGCGCCGAGTCCTCAGAGAATGTGACGCTCGTGTCGCGTGAGCTCGAGGGCTCGCGAGCGGCACTGAGGCTGCTGTCCGACGTGCCGTGGTCCAGCGGATGGTGCGGCTCCACAGCTCCCGACGCCACGGTGGCGTTCGCGTCCTCTGGAGCAGGCGCGAAAGCTCGGAAGATGTGCTCGAAGCTCGTGATGAGGCCGAGGAGGTAGCTGATCGTGAGCGAGACGACGAACTCGTTCTTGCTCAGGCTGTTGTCGCGCACCATGTCGGACTCGTAGAAGATCTCGCGCATGTCCTTCTCGTTCATGTGCGCGCCAAGTCCGTTGAGCGCCGCCTTGAGTCCGTCGTAGTCCAGTCCGCCCTTCTGCTCCTGTGGACGTTGGTGTGAGTGAGTGAGAACCACAAGGCGAAGAGCACGTGAACCCACGGCGCGACCACGACAACACCCATAGTAAGCAGAGCAAACCGAGCAACGTACGCTCGCAAACTGGTGGTAGATGCAGTGGATCGTGTCGAAGGCCTCCCGTGCAAGGCCAAACTTGAGTGCGATGCGCTCAAAGTTCATGTTCTTGGCGTCTGCGACGCTGCGCTTGAGGCTCAAGTCACGCAGCGTCTGGATGATGCGGCCATCGATCGCTGTCGGCTCTTTCTTTGCCTGCTTGGCCGATCCTCTGCGCTTCGACCCTTTGCGCGTGATCTCACTCGCTGGTGCAGCGCTCTCACTCGCTGGCGTTGGCAGCGCTGCAAGCTCTACCGGTTTGGACACGCCGCCTCCCATCCTGATCGCTTCGGCCCCTGCTCCAGAGCAACTGCACACTTGCGCGCGGCGAGGTGTCGGGACGGGATTGTTCTCAAGCAATCGGCTGATTGGAGTGATGTTGAATGGGGAGGGAGGGGCTCGTGGGTTTGTTCACGTTGCGCTGCTTGCCAACATACACGTCTCGTCGCCTTTAGTGCGTGTCTCGAGACCGCGCCTCTGACACTGGACGGACGACAGACGAAGGCAGGCAGGTGCCAAGTGAGAAC
Source organism: Globisporangium megalacanthum (assembly GCA_023334115.1). Taxonomy (NCBI): domain Eukaryota; phylum Oomycota; class Peronosporomycetes; order Pythiales; family Pythiaceae; genus Globisporangium; species Globisporangium megalacanthum. The sequence continues at coordinate 15,795 of JAASGD010000154.1, forward strand.
AGCCCAGAACGGCCTAGTGATAAGACTCGCCTGTGTCTATCGCACGCCGCAAGTAAGCAGCAGCGACACGACATCGCAGGCGATAGGAATAGCTCGAGCAAGACTCCGCCAGTGGGGCTCGCCGCTCCGAGTATGGGTTGGCGATCTGATGACCAACAAGCTCAGGTCGATTCAGTTCGACTCACTGATGGCGGACAAGTGCTGTCCTCTATGATCGACCAGGCTTCTTTCTACGTGGTCTTTCTAGGTTGATCCTCTTGGCGACGCGGCCGAGTTGTCGTGGGTCAGCGGCGCGAATCCGAGCAAGCGAATGGCTTTCGGTGCGTACTCGCGGATCCGTATCGACGACGACGACGGGCGTGCGTTGCCACCTCTGCTGACAGACGGTGCAGCATCCGGACCACTACTACTACTACTACTACTAACGGCGTCGTTCAAGACGGTTTGGAGCGTTGTGGCGCCGCCAAGTGCGACGATCTCGCTCTTGAGGCTCTCTGGAAAGCACCACCAGCAGGCAGAGAGAGCGTCGACGAGTGTGAGCGTCCAACACCAGCGGTTATCACACCAACACCCGCCCGCGTCTCACCTTCCGACGAGATGTTGGACAACACCCACACCGCGTTCGCTTGGAGGCTGCGGTTCTTGGACCCGAGCAGCCCGACGAGTGTAGCGACGTTCGCGCCAGCGAGGTCCGCGACAGCCTCATGGAAGTCCACTACCGTCAGCAGCGCCATGCCGAGCAGACACAGCTGCGCTACCGTGTCGTCACCCAGCGTGACAGCCGTCGCGAGCATCGCCGCGAGCGCCTGCAGCATCCCGCCCTGCACCATCGTTCCGCGCAGCTCTGTCGACGACGCGAAGTTCACCAAGAGATGCAGCGCGCGGATGCGAATCGCGTCGGCTGACGATGTGCGCAGCAGTACCACGAGCGGCGCGACAGTGTTTACGATCTCGGACGCTGTCGCGATCGCTACCCTGCCGGATCGGGTCATCGCCACCAAGCATTCGAGCGCCTCAGCGAGCACCTTACTCTGCGCCGACGTTGGGCTCGGTGACGCGTGCATGACGACAAGTCGCAACAGGACCTCGTACGTCATCGACGCGAGCTTTTCCTTGAGGAGCTCGTCACCTGCGAGCGCGTTGAGTAGCGTGAGAGCGACGAGCAGCGTGTCGCTCAGTTCTTCCGATATGGCGCGCACGAGGTGGAGCAACACGGCGTCCGAGAAGAACTCCCGGATCTGCACCGCGTCAGCGTTGTCCGTGACCCACATGGCCGCCACATGCAGCGCCTTTAAGCGCACGTGGGTGTCTGGCGCGCCGAGCAGTGCGAGCGTCATCGAGACCGCGCGCTCTTTAACCAGCATGTGCTTGCCGTCGTCACCCTGGATAGCGATCGCCTCGAAGACGCCCAAGCCCTTGGCGATCGCTTGCTGTGCGTGCGGGTACGGGATGCTCCGGCTGATGGCCTCGACAGTCGCTCGGATCACTCTCCGCGTGACCACGTTGTCTGTCGAGACGAGGGACCCCCGGATGCGGGTGGCCACTAGATTTGCGAGTGCACCGAGCGCCTTGCACTGCGTCGTGCGCGGGTCGTAGTCGAGCAGTCTGTCGCAGAGCGTCTCAAGCACGCCGGCGTCGTACAGCTTTGGAACCAGCTCGGCGTCTTTCGAGAGGCTGTAGAGCACCGACGTCGCACTGTCTTGTACACTCGGCCGTGTCGAGCCGAGGTACGCGTTGAGCTTGGGCACCATGTTGGACGAGACGACACGGCGGCAGATGAGCGCGCTCTTCGCGCACATGCTCCCGAGGATACCAAGCACGAACGCTTCTGTCTTTTGCTGCGTCTCGCCCTCCGCGAGCGGCGAGAACAGGATCTGGCCGAGCACTGGCACAGTCGCGTGGCACACCAGCGCGTCCAAGCAGAGCGCGAACTCGCAGAGATTGTACAGTGCTTCCAGCGAGTACAGCACAACTGGCAGGTGCACCGACTCCATGGACTCGATCAGGATCGAGACGTGGTCCTGCGCGAGCAGCGACGCCCGGAAGTACTCTTGGGCTGACAGTCGAGCGATGAGGTGCGCCGCGTATTCCTGGCACTCGCCAGCGCTCATGACCGAGCCCTGGGGCGGCGACAGCTCAGGGCTGATAGTAAGCACCGCGAAGAGAATCGGCGCGACACCTGGGGCCTCGCCAATCTTCATGAGCACCTCGTCGTGCGTGCGTGCAGCCTTCGACAAGCACTTGAGCGCCTCCATCCGGAACGACGCGCTCACGTCCGACACTGGGACGCGCGACGATGAAGTTGTTGGTTCTCCACACAGCGCACGAAGCAGCAGGTGGACGCCGTCAACGTTGAAGATCAGGACGATCGCTGGGTCGAACTCAGTGAGCATACCGAGTAGACTCCAGCTGACGCGGGCTTCTGACGCGCTCAGTGCACGGGTTTTTGTGAGGATGAGCTGGATTGCGTGCTCGTACGCGTCGCAGCCCGAGAGCCCTTCGTCTCCAAGCCGCTTGAGAACGAGAAGAATGTGGAGCAGCAGCTTGTCCCGCGCAGTGTTGGCCGCTTTCCCCAACGCGGTTGCGTTCGCGTAGACGAACGCCAGCATCGCAGCGAGGAGACCTATCAAGTCGTCGATGCGACCGGCGCCACGCACGCACGTCTCAAGTAGCGCCAGTAGCGTGGCTGCACCGTCCGTGTACTCGAACAGGTACGGAAGGAAGGCGGCGAGCAGTGATGCGTGCACACACACTGCCTCGAAGCACTCGGGGTCGCTGATGAGCCAGCTCATTACTTTGAGGATCTGCTCGACAAGCGGAAGCTCCTCTCGCGATAGAGTCGCTGCGAGCGTCAGGCCGTTCACAACGTTCTTCACCTCGACAGACGCGCGTGCGCTAGCAGAGGGTGAGCCGAGCCAGCTGAAGACGCGACTGGTGATCGCCAGCAACTGGGCGGCTTCGCGAGGCGACCAGCCGGCGCGCTCTTGGAAGCCGCTCGCGTGGTCCCCTCGCTTACGCGCAAACGCGACACCAAGCAGCGCATTCAGCGTCCACTCGTGCAGGAAGAGCTCGACGAACTTGCGTCCTGCCGAGAGCTTGACGAGCCCAGCGACCGCACTCAGCGCGACAGCTCTGCTCGCATCAGCCTCTTCTTCCTCTGCGCTCTCGTCGTCGTATCCTGACGCGTACGCAACGAGCTCGCGCATGAACACGTCGAGCGCCTTCTGCTGTAGCGTCTCGTCCGTGAGTGCGTAGAGCTGGAGGAAGTTGACTAGGAACGCGAGCGTGTCCTTTTTCGAGGCCGGGTTCGTTGCGCTCACACAGCGTTCCAGCGCGACCGCGAACTCGCTGTTCAGGTCCGCGTTGTATCCGAGCAGGCTCAAGATCGTGATCGGCAGCGCCTTGTCTGCTACTAAGACGAGCTCGTTGTTCTCAATAGCCTGCTGGAGCTCGGACGCCTTGAGCTCATCAACGAAGCTCCCGGTGCTCACGAGCGTCACCAGGAGCTGGAGCAGAAGGTGACGCGACTGGTCCAGCGAACGTGATGGTGCGTGGAAGACTGGAAGCAGCTGGACGAGGAGAGCACCTGTGCGTCTGTAAGTGTTGCACGCAGCGAGCAAGCAGCTCTCGCCCCAGCCGTTCCGAATGGCGAGGAGTGCAGTCAACGCAGCTTGAACGACTGCGTGGCGCTCGCCGAGCGCATCGCCAGCCTCCCAAAGCGACTCGAGACACCACACGCCAGCGCTGTGCATTCGCTCCAACACGTAGCCTGTCGTCTTATCATCGGCCTCGCTGCTGGTGACCTGACCAAAGCCTTGCACCGGAGAACGGACGCTTCGTGTGAGCACAGTCACAACTCTGAGAGTAGCCACGAGCGCTTCTGTCTGCACTCGTGGCTTGGGACTTGCGGAGGGTACAACAGCGCCACTGGAGTCGACCACACCGTCGTCACCAGGTTCAAGAGCGTCACCAGCGCTCGAGAGCTGGCAGAGCACGAAGACGTCGTCGAGGAGGCATAGCCACTCCACGAGCGCGACACGGTCGACTACGCACTGCATGTGCGTGACGCTTAGGTCGAGACATTCGGCGAACAGCGTCCAGAGCTCCAGGGTCTCCTGTCGGCCGCTCGCAACACCGGACCGTGCGTTGAGAGCGGGCACTTGTCTGCAAATGTGCGAGTGCGTCGCGACCACTTGCGCTGCGATGGCCTCGAACGCTGTCGCGTTCACCTCGCTGCGCAGCACGTCCTGGATGTTGTGCTGCAGGAGCGCACGGTCGGGCGAAGAACGGGCGAACACGAAGCCGAGGTACACGCACAGTGCGCGTACGAGTAGCGCATCCTTCTCCTCTCCGTCCGTCTCCTTCTCGTGCGAGCGTGCGTCGTCGCCATTCGCCGGCTCCGACATGCTCGCGAGGAGCGACAGGAGCTTGGACAGGAAGCGCTGGTTCACGACAAAGTCTCTCGCGATCGATACGTAGAGCGCCTCAGTGAGCGCCAAACCGAGCGCTCGTCGCTGCTCCCGGTCGGGCTTTTGCGTCACGACAATCAGGAGCCGCTCGAGGATCTTGTTCCCTCCGATCGACGCCTGCACCTTGTGGATGTCTCGGAACGCGTGCACGACGACGTCTTCTGCTAGCAAACAGTGGCGTCTCGAAGCGCTGATGAGGAGAATGTTGAGCAAGTCGCCGAGCATCTGTGGCGAGAGCTGCAAGTAGAAGGAAGGGTCGAGGAAGGCGCCGCTGAGTACTTGCAGCGCTGTGAGCTGTACCTTGGGCTGGTGGTGGTTGGCGAGTAAGAGCTCTAGCAGCGGCGAGAGTGAGAGCAGGTCGAGGAACTGCCAGCCGACTTGGAGGCGAGCGCGAGAGCTGTCGGTGAGTAGGTTTGCAATGACCTTCACGCCAGTGATGGCCAGTGGACTGGGAGCCGTTGGCTGCGCTGACTTGCCAGCTCCAGCGGACGGTAGAAGCACCGTCGTGGGGGTTGTGGATGTCGTCGTTGTCATGGAGATGAGTTCGCAGAGTTGTCCGAGGAACCGACTGGATGCCTTGGCAAAGATGCTCGCGCGACCCTCCTCCACTTTGCTCAGATAGTGCAGAAGAGCAAGCGAGGTCTCTGTGTGCGCTCTGTCGATCGCTGATGTTGGTGAGGCTGTTGCGAGAGCGACGTTCGCCTCCAGCATCGGGACAAGCTCGCTCTTTGAGCCCAGCGTGCGTCGAATCGGCTTGTTCCACTGACACAACGAGCGCAAGCCAGCAAGTGCGAGCCGCTCGCACTTGTTGGGAGCCTCAACAGTTTCACTCGAAGCCGTCATTGACTTTGACGACAACGCGCACAGTAGGAACAAGTCGGGCAGCCTGGCGTCGAGAAGCTGCTGTACGACCGCACAGCACTTCGCCAGGTTAGCCAGCACCTCGAGCGTTGTCGCCAGTTCGTCTTTGCTGCTCTCGTTGCTCCCGAGCTGCTGTCCGCTCAGCTCCACCACGCGCACGTGTCCGTGGCTCGCGACGATCTGCGCAGCTGCACTTTGAGTACGCGACACCTGGCGGAGGACCTCGCACGTGAGTCGGAGCCGCTCGTCCAGTGCGAACTGCTCGCTCTCGCGTTCGCTCACGTACTCCACGAGCCGCGCGATGCCGTTCTCGTTCAGAATGAGCACCTGCACCTCGCTGTCGGGGCTCATGTTTCGCAGGATCGTCAACACTAGGCACTGCAGCCGCCGGACCTTTGAACGCTGGAGGGTGCGTACGAGCGACCCGACGCCGTCTTCGACTGTGATAGAGATCTGCATCTCGCGTTCGTCCGACACAGTGAGCAGCAACGTGGCGGCTGCGACCGCCACCTCGGTGTTCGCTGCTGCCACAAGGTCTAGCAGCGGTGGCGTGTTCGCTCCGCCGTTCAGCAGTGTCGCGTACGGTGGCGAGAGCACAAAGCCGTGGAGTAGCTTGAGCACAATCTCCACAGACCGCGAGTCCGAGACGCCTACCCAGCGTGACAGCGGCAGCAACTGCGGCAGGAGCGCGACTTTGCCGACAGCGAGCCTCACTGAGCGCTGCTTGTCGGATGTGTCGCGACAGAAGAGATTGCTCAAGATCGACAGCACCAAGTGGTGCGACGCCGACCCCAAACTCTCAAGCGAGCCGCCAAGCAGGCTACACAGCGCTGGCAGTACGCTCATGAACCGCATGTGGCTCGGTTCGTAGTCTGAGACCTTGAGCAGCACTCGGAGTGGGAGCTCTGGCATGTCGCGCTCCACGACGATCTGAAATATCTTAGTAAGCACGCTCGCTTGGTCGTAGAGCGCGAACGCGTTCGCGTCGGACGTGAACATGGCGAGTAGCACAGCGCAGCCGTCTTCAGTGATGCGCTCCTGCACGTCGGAGCGCACTGGCACCCAGTGCTTCAGCACCAAACTCGAGAGGACATTGACACCGTCCAGACAGCACAAGCCCGGCAGCGACGGCGCGTGCATCGCCATGAGTGCGAGCAGTGGCGTTACCTTGGCAACAATGTCGAGACGCACTTCGTTTGCGAGCTGGCGCAGCCGGACGACGCAGCGGTGGCTTGAGAAGAGCAGGCTGCTCTCGTTGTTGAGCGTTGCGAGGTGGTTCATGCATTGAAGCGTCTCGAACTGAAGCTCCTCGCTCTCAAGGTACAAGATGCTCTCTAGAGCCGACGGCATGCCAAGCGCCAGGAACCTGTCGCTGTACGCTGAGGCGAAACACATGAGGCTGAAGCTGACTTTGAGTGCGCAGAGCAGGATGCGGTCATGGAGCGTTTCCGCTCCAGCACCAGCTGTGGCCCGCTGATGCTTGGCCTCGAAGTGAACGAGCGTGTTTGCCACGATCTCCGCGATCCCCGTGCGTAGTAACCTGATCTGGAAGTCGTTCGCTACGGCGAATGAGAGCGACGCGACAAAGCTGAGACACGTGTAGGCGTCCAGCACCGACTCGGACGAGTAGGTCGCCAGGTCGCGAGCGTACACTTCCATCCACTCAATCAAGTGGTGGAGGACCGTCGACCAATGCTCGTTTCGTATACCGTCTTTACTGGAGCTTGTGTCCAACTCGTCGGCTGCAGCGGTAGACTTGTATCGTGGAAGCAGCAGCGAGAGGATCCGAAGTGCGGCGAGGCGGATGTCCTGCTCCACAGCTTCAAGCAGCGCGGAGAGGGGCGTGCAGATCCGACGGTTTACCAACACACTCGCGACCTCGTCGACATCGACAATGCGGGTGAGAATCGACAGAACGTAGCCCACGACCGCGGACGGGATCTCCAAGTCCGATGGCGGCAGGAGACCGCACTGGATGAGCACGTCTAAGCGAGAGGCGTCTTCGACGATCCACTTGCAAACCGTGGACGAGACACTGGACTTGGCGAGCTGCGCGAGTGACCAGAGCGCGAGGCGAGCCGACGCCAGCGTGACAAGCTTGTCGGAATCGAACGCAGCGAACGACAGGATCCGTGCGACCATACGCTCCTCAAGCTTTAGCCTGTCGGCATGTCCAAAAAACGCCATGTGCCCCACCACCTCGGTGGCGAAGTACTGCGTCTGGCGACTGACCGCCTCGAGCGGTAGCAGCAGCAGTCGGGGGACGAGTGGCAACCTCTCAAGCGGTGCGAGGCTGAGAGCGACCTCCTGTTCCATCGACAGGCACTCAAGCGCGTGGACCGCACAGCGCACCTTGCTGCCTTCGCGGTCGCTCTCAGCGTCAGCGAGGCACTCGAGCAGGAACGATAGCACCGACGTGTGCTCGAGGACGTGGCGACGGCTCACGGGGGACCGCTCCACGATGTTTGCAAAGGACTGCAGCGAGAAGCGCAGCAGCTCGGTGCTGCTCTGGTGCGCAAACACGAACTTGAACAGCAGCGACACGTGGTCGTCTCTATCAAAGACCTCCTTTGCGACCGGGAGCTCGCTCAATGCTGCGAACGTCCGAGTGAAGCTCAGACTCAGCTCGCTTGAGAGCGTTGTGATGGCCATCGCTTGCAAGAGGAGCAACATGCAGCCATGGCAGACGAGAGCACTGCGATTGTCCTCGTGCACCGCGAGGCTGAAGAAGATGTGTGCCAGCGGAATGACGAACTGGAGCGGTTCGACTGCCTCGATGGCCTCGCAGGTGCAGTCGAGTGCGAGCGTGGTGCGGTCCCCACCGTCTCCCACGACTCGGAGCCAGAGTCCAAAGATGAACGCGAGCACGTCGACCGCAGCTTCCTGGAACAAGACCTGGTGATCGTACGCGCCGGTGGTACTGTTTGAGCTGAGCTTGTCGAGAAGCACGAGACACTCGAACGCCAAACGCGTGAGCCGAGTCGGCACGAGCCGGAGGCTGGTGCGCAGGAGCTGGAGTAGAAGTGCCGAGAAGTCGAGACCCGAGAGACTGGCGACTGCTCTGTCCTGCTGGCTAACGCAGAGGTGCTTTGCGATCACGACTGCGTTCATGCTCATCTCTAGATGACGCAGCAGCCCGGCATTCAAGGGTTCCGGCTCCAGATCGGAGCAGTCGCCTCGCTCTCGACTCTCTTCGTCCTCGAGTATCGCACTCTCGAACGGCGCGAGATACTGTGGCAGCACAACGTGCACTCGCTTCTCGAGCAAAATGGCAGCGATACGTTTCGTAGAGCTGATGCTCGCAAGCAGGTGGAGAACGGTGTCAGCGTTCGGCGCACTCGCAGGGATGCGCAGGAGGTTCTCTTCGACTTCCGCGACGACGTCCAGCTCCATCACCATCCGGCCAAGCGCTTCGCCGCTGTCTTCAAGAGCGATCGTCGTTTTGTGCTCCTCAACGAGCGCGAGGACGCGGAAGATGCGGAGGATGTTGCGCACCGCCTTGGCGCTCGTGCCACTGTCCGTGAAGATCGCTCGGAGCAGCATCACGGTCTTCTTGGGTAGGAAGAATCGGAGCGAGTCCTCACGCAGCATCGCAAGCACGAGTCGACTGGTGTTCTTCGCGAGCGCGTCACGGTGCACCTGTAGCAGACCTGTGAGAATGTCCGAGACAATCTCTTCGGACTTGAGAACTTGCCGAACCTTGGGGTAGCCAACGAGCGTACCCAGCAGCCGGAGCGAGCGATCCAGTAGACCGTGGTGTGCGAGGTTCCCAGGACGGCGCAGAATCCCCTGCACGAGCGTCGTGAGCACGTCGAGGCCGAGCATCTTGGCGTGGTTGTCGCCAAAGTAGCTGAGCTTGCAGAGAGCGTACATCGCAGCTTCAACGACGTTCACGTTGGGCGAGTTGAGCAGCTGGATCAGCGTCGGGAGGACTCCGCCGGTCGTCGCGGTCTCTTGGTTCACAGGGTCCTGCTTGCACCAGACACCGAGCACGAAACACGCGCACCGCTTCACCAGCTCGCTCGGGTGCTGGAGCGCTTGGCAGATCACTTTGATCGCCACCGCCTCAACGAGTCTGCGGTCGTGGAACGCTTCGGCGCAGTTGCTGAGCACGAGCAGTGCTTGCTCAAGCACAGCCGTCTGGCGGCTTGGGAACGAGCTGAAGTCCAGCACTTCGTCGTTCTCTCCCTCGATACCGCCGAGTGCGTAGACTGAGAGCTCAGTGCCGTCACTCCATTCGGCTTCGACGTCGTCGCCGCCTCCGTTAGTTGTGTCGTTATCGTTGTCGTTGCCGCTGTCACGGCGGAAGACTGGAGCTGGAGCGGTCGACGTCTCTTTCGGCGGAGAGCGTTCCGAGACCGCGTGGTTCTTATCGAGACGCAGGAAGCGCGCTTCTTTCCACGTCAAGTAGTCCTTTGACGTCGCGGACGCTGCTGTGAGCTTGAGCAGCACCATGAGCGCGCTCGCTTGCGCGATCTGGCTCGCGTTCGCGGCCGTGAACGACAGGTTTGCAAGGCACCCGACCGCAAGCTCAACGACGACGAGGTCGTCAGACTTGAGGCACTGCAGTAGCGCTGCGATGCACTCGCGGACGCCAAAGCGGAGCTTGTTGAACGACTCCTTCGTCAGGTTCGCAGCTGTCGTGAGCGCCGCACGCTTGATCTTGACATTCATGTGCTCGACCATGCGCACGACTGCGAGGACGTCGACGAACTTGGAGATCTCGAGCGCTTGATCCGGCAGCAGTGAGAGCTCGCCGAGGATCAGCATCGCGCTTTCGACCACCTTGCCGTTCGTCGACTTCATGAGCGCACAGAGCTCCGGGACAACAGACGCTTCGCACTGCAGGAGGAACTCCTTGTTCCCGTCGTTGCCCTCAATGAGTACAGCAATCGCACTCACAGCGCTCTTCCGGATCGCGAGCTCGTCGTGGTGCACGAGTGCGAGTAGCTTCTCAAAGCACACTTTGCTGCCGAACTTGACTTTGTTCCCAGCGTGGCCCCCGAGCTTCGTCACGGCGCTCAGTACGTTCTCGAGCACGTTGAGCTGTTTGGACGAGAGGCGGTCGACGAGCGGCGACACAGCTCCGGACGCGCCGATCCGCACCTTGTTCTCGTCGCTGCGCGTCGCGAGGTTTGCGACCAGAAGCGCTGTGAACCGCTGCAGCTCGTGTAGCTCCGACTGCAACGCGCCGATCATCGCGGCTAGTAAGCCGTCGTCGCCTTCTTTCATCATCATAGCGCGGTTTTCCGGCATCGCTGCCAGGTACGCGAGCAGCTGAGCAGCGCGGACGCGCAGCGGCGGGTGCTCCGTGCTGCCGACAAACTGGACGAGCAGAGCCACAACGCCACCCGCACGCACGAGTTTGCGCTGGTTCCCAGACGACCCGAACGCGAGCATTGCGAGCGCGAAGCACCACGCGGCGCACACGCGTGGATTGTCGGCGACACCCACGAGACGCACAAGTTTCAGCGAGTCCTCACACTCAATCACTTCGTGTTTGCTCCGCTTGGCGACAGCGCTCGTTCCGTCGGCCATGGCCGAGATCGCTTGCAGTCCTTTGACGCACAGCTTGAGCGTATCGCCCTCCAGTGGATACGACGTCACGAGCGCGACGAGGTAGCTGTTTGCTCCGAGACGTTGGAACTGTGCGCGGTTCTCATCGTGAGACGACACGAGGTTGCGAATCAGCGAACACGCACGTCGCCTGGTCTCCAGGTCGCTGCGCTTGCTGAGAGCGCGCATGACGGCCGCCAGTCCGTTGGCACCGCCGACCATGTCCTTCACGGCGCGCTCGAGCGAGAGTCGCTGAAGGAGATGGAGCGCCGCACTCGCGACGCGCTCGTCCGTCGCCTCGACATATTGAAGCGCCGTTTCGACCACCTTCGCTTTCGCGACGACACTGCGTGAGGGGGACTCGACACCGCTTGCGATCCACGCTAGAGTTTTGAGACACTCGCTTAGCAAGCGCTGGTCGCTCGACACGAGCTCCGAGTGCAGCAGCACCACTGTCGCGTCTACGATCTTGTACTCGAGCAGCAGACTCTGCGCCCACGACTCCTTCTTCGCGAGCACGCCGGCCAAACGCAGCACATCTATCTGAGCGACAGCGTGGCTGTCAGACGTGGGCTCCAGGCCGCGCAGGACCCCGCACATTGTCGAGAGCACCGCAGCGATCGCGACATGCTTGCGCAGAGCCAACGTGCGAGCGATCTCTATCATTGTCTCGATCGCCAGGTGTACCACGCGCTCGTCAGCATGCGTGAAGAGGTCGACGAGGCAGAGAAAGTGCGGAGCAGCGACCATTACCCTCTGCACGTCGCTGCTCAGCGCCAAGCGGTACGCGCTACGCACCACCACGTGCAAGTTCTTCAAGCACGTCGAGTTCTCAGACGCTGCGTCGTCCGTCGAGCCTCCCGCCGACGAGCTGAAGCACGCGGCAGCGCATCGATCCACAAGCGCCAGCAGCCCATCGACAGCGTTTGGGATCGCAGCGAAGCGCACACGCTTGTCGTCATAGAGGAAGAGATTGCCCCACACTCGCGCTGCTGCCACTGCGACGGCGCTTGCGTCGGCAGTGCCACTTAGAAGCTTTGCCAAGTGCCGCTGGGACGCCAGCGACGGGATGGCCGCTGTGTTCAGCCGCTTGAATACGCGCCGAAGCAACGTCGCTGCAAGCAGCTGGATGCTCGGAACGGAAGAGTGCAACAAGTTTGCGACACGGTCCAGATCGCTCTCGAAGAGCGCCTGCAGTGCGGGTTTGTTCTTGTCTTGCGTGAGCGCGTCCAGGAACCGGAGCGCTTGGTCGTGAAGCGCGACGTGGTTCAGCCGCGTGACAGTGTCGAGTGTGTGCTCGACGACAGCGCGGGCGCTCAGCGCGGCTTTCAGTGTGCTCGACGCCTGCACGGAGTTGCGCAGCAGCACGGGAAGGCCAAACACGACCTCTGGTGTGTGGTGCTTGAAGAGCGCTACAAAGACTGAGAGGATTCGCCCACCCACCTCCGGCTCGCTGCTGTCGTCACGCTGCGGCGGCTGCTGCTCGATGCACAGGCAGAACGCTTTGCTGCTCCAAGCGGACGGCGGCGTAGATTCATCGTCTTGCAAAGCAGCTGAGTGCGCCTGAAGGCCGACGTCAGCTTCGCTCTCCCTCTCCTCCCTGCTTCCACTGGCAGCGGTGCACTCGACGAAGAACGCTAGCCAAGGCGCGAGGAACGACGAGCTTGCGGACCCAGTGTACGCCAGCATGTGCTGCACACAAACCGCGTTGCAGCACCGCTGCTTGATCGCGTCGTCTCTGCTTAGACACGCGAGGAGCTTTGCTGCGTACGTCGAGCCGGTCGAGAGCTGCAGCACTGCGAGGTCGTAGATCTGGTCGACCATTCTTGGGACGGCGAGCAACGTCTGGAGAGTGGACACCATCCGCTGCCGCAGTGAATCGGGGTATGCGACGTCGGGATGCACAGCCACTTGGGTTGCACTGGACAAGACCATTCCGCCCTGGAAGGCACATGCGAGAGCAAAGATCGCAAGCCGCACAACTTTCTCACTGGACGGCGGCGGCAGCGAGAGCAGCTTGATGAGGTGCTGTGGCGCATCGACGCGGAAGAGCAGCTCTGTGACGCTGAAATCGCGAGCGTGGAGGCCCACGACTCCGAGTGCGTACGCCGAGGCACAGAGCACGTCAGCGCTGCCTCCGACAAGGAGCTTGGAGAGGATGGAGAGGTTCGCCTCGGTGCACAATGCCTTGTGGAAGAGTGGGGACTTGGCAAGAGCCGCAAAGAGAAAGCACATGGCGCTCGCGACTCTCGACCGCTTTGCCGCTCCACGCAACGTCTCGAGCATCCGGACGCTCGTGGAGACTGTGGCTTCGCGTGGGAAGATCGCGTCGGCCTCGACTGCTATGAGCGACAACGCAAAGACGACGGCGTCGGCGTTTGGGTTGCTTGGTGTCACGAGTTTGAGGAAGGCGTCGACGCAGCCGAGTCGAATGATCTCGTCCAGGTTCGCGGCTGTAAGAATTGGCCGTGAGCGAAAGAGAGAGAGGTGTAAGGAGACCTGGGAGGTGAGAGCTGGTTGTCCAGTGATCGGAGACTGATGACCCCTCATTCTCGTGACGCACCGTTGGGAAGTGACAGTCCGATGCAGATCACTGACGCTTTCGCGATCGCTTGGTTCGGGCTCACGATAAGCTCCATGAGCACCGCGAGCATCGCGCACGGCGCCATCTCAGCTTTAACCACGTCTGTGGGGGTAGTAGACAAGCGGTTAGGTTGCTCGTCGCTGCGGGAAAGCTGTCTTGCTTGCAGCTGCGTACAGTGGAGCCAACCAACCGTCGTGCAGCGTGATCCGGAGGATCTTGAGCGATGTGAGCACGAGCTCTGGCGCATCGCTCCTCGTAAGCGTCGCCAAGCAGCGCACGAGCCCGAGGCCGCAGAACTTGGGCACGATCCTGCCTGGAACAGCAAGCCATCAACAGCGAGAGTGTGAGACGAGTGCATGTTGGACTTGGGCACACGAAGAACGCGTACCATTGCGAGCGCATACTGAGAAGATGGCTTCGAGTGTGAGGTACTGCACGTTCGCGAGGTCAGAATGGAGCAGTTCGACGAGCGTGTCCATCCCTCCGACGCGGATGAAGATCTCTTCTGCCGACTCTGTGGCACTCGTGTGCACGCGCAAAGCGGGGACTCGTTAGCTCACAAGCGGACGGGCCAGGAGACGCAGGTAGGTACGCTACTGTGTCGACCTGTTCGCACGATCTTGGAAAGCAACGCGAGCCCAACGCTCTGCACGACAGTGTCGACGCTGCCCACAAGTGCGACAAGCGGCGCGATCCAGCCGTCGTGCATCATCTTGGGCACGAGCTCGAGCGCCTGTGTGAGGGACTTTGCCACACCGCCATCGCAAAGAAGCAACAGTCAGGCAAGCAGTGAAAGGGCCGACGACGACGAGTTGAGCCACCTTTGCGTACCAGCGGCTTTGTTGGATCGGGTGGGATCATGAGGGGAACATCACTTGCGACTCCTTCTCGTGAGCACTCAGTCGTGCCGCCTCCGGGCTCTTTCCCCACACCTCGATGCTCATTATTGTGGAGCTCCCACCATGGAGTCTCCCTCCACAACGACCGCTCTTCACGCCGCAGGTACTCGAACGCATCGACGTGGTCGCCATCCACTTGGTTCGCGTCGTGGAAAAATTCAGCGTGTGACTGCGCGAGTCCCATAGGAGCAGCGGTGGCAGGTGCTACTACTACGTGTGGGAGACGCAAGGTACTTGGTGCGTGTGCTCGTACTGCAAGGAAGGATGTTGGTGACCAGGGAGAGACGCGTCCGTTCGAGATATAGAACTGTCAATTATGGCCCAAAGTTACTCCGATGTCAAGTCCCAGTCGCTGAAGCTGAACTGCTGCTCCAACATGATTCGAAGCTCCACTCTATCGTGCTAACGTCGGGATGAACACACGTAGTGCGCGAGTCGGTATGTGCGGCATGACCAAAACCGGACCGTTCTGTCAGTGCGCATGGGGAAGTGCGAGGAGAGCGAGTGGGTCTTAGCGCGTCGAACCAGGACGTTGGGCGAAGAGAATCCTCGCAGCCAAAAGTGAGGACGAGACAAGAAGCAGACTGGCTGGCTGCGAGTGTGCGAGTGTGGTATTTCTGTGCTCAAGTGTGCGGTCCAGCGAACAACCTCCCCCCCATCGCGTGTGCTTGGGTTTTGGACGTGGGACCAGGACACCTCCTATCTCGCCCTCCTCCCGACAGCGCCATTCGCGAGAAAGCCACGATGAGCAGCGGTGGCGGCAGCGGCAGCAGCAACTACAACAGCAGCGGGAGCCCCGGCAAGAAGAAGAAAGTCCTGGCGGGTGACTCGACAAGCAGCGACGTGCGTGCGATCCCAGTCATCCACGTGGCCTCCGGCGACACGGAGTTCTCGATCGACGTCAACCGCCACAGCCACGCAGGTGGCCCACAACACTATCCCACTCCTGGGGTGATGAAGAGCGCGCCGCCGTCATGCTCGTCGACAGCGACGTCCAGGAGCTCCGCAGTCATCACTCCAGTCGCCTCTGGGACGGCTCCAATCGAGGTCGGCCGGAGACGGAGTCGCATGAACGGAAGGAAGCCCTACTGGCGCCGACGCATGGAGCAGTTCGACCAAGAGAACGAACCCGACGCGGCCTCGTTAACCGGCGACGGCACGACTGGCCAACCCATGGCGAGCTCGTTGTCCGCCGACCAGCCAGCGGTGGCTTTTCAACGACCGTCGGGAGCTCCAGCGCTTCACGACGGCTGCATCGCGTCGCTGCCACTGAGCATCCAAGTCGGCTTCCGTCGCAAGATGTTCTCGGTCTTCGCGCTCCAGCTCCTCGTTGTGACTGGGCTCATGGTGGCGCTGACGTACGACACAGGGCTGAGCGGCTTGATGGAAAAGGGCTTTCAGCACACGAGCTGGTACCTCCTCGGCACGCTCGCTGTCATGGTCGTCTTCCTCGTGCTGCTCTACCTCGGCCACGCCGTCTTCCCGATCAACTGGCTCATCTTGGCAGCGTTCAGCGTCGCGCTCAGCGTGTTCGTCTCGAGCGTGCAAGTGTACCTGGACACAAACGCGGGTCTTTTCTGCTGCGGCTTCACCCTTCTTGCGGTGATGATCATGATCCCGCTGTCTGGGGTCGAGCGTCGCGTTCACCGCGGCGAGGGTGGCGACGAGAGAGCGCTACTCGGGACCACGAAGGCCGGGTTCATCGCGTACCTCGCAGTGACGCTCGCTGCGGTCGTGCTCTTTGGCATCTTCGGCGACCGCTTCGTGTACTCGCGCACAGCATTCATCCTCTCGATTCTGCTCGAGTTCGCACTCATCCTCTGGTTCTCCTACGACGCCTCGACGATGTACAGCATCATGTCTCCGGACGAGTACATGAGCGGCGTCATCTTCTTCTACACGGACCTGCTCGTGGTCGCCGTGATCATCGTCGTCTTCGGCGCGCTCGCGTTGCTCTTTTCGTCCGCTGGCATGGGAGCAGGTGGATTCGGCGGCTCGTGCGACTGCTTTGGCTGCCTTCGAGTCGGTCGCGTGTTCAGCGATTCTGGCACCGATGGCGGTGATAACACTGGCGCCACTGGCTCTCCTGTGATGCCTGTGACAGACTCTGGTTCTGGCGGGCGTCGAGAGAGTCGGAATGCCGCTGTGGTCCCCGAGGAGATGGTGCGGTCCTGAAGGACGGCAGACAACAGTATGAGTGGATCGTGCAAGTAGATCAGACCGAACGAAATGGCTACATTCACACATGGCTACACCATGGTGGTATTGATTTTGGCCAATCACTTGACGATGAGCTCTGACTGGTTCCGACGTCCTAAAGCTTCTCAGCCTACTCCGCTGTCGATCGTCGGTCTTCATATGGTGCAGCGGCCAAGAACCAGTGGTTCCCAACGCTTAAGAGCGACTAGTCCGAAAACTACGACTGCGCGTCTTAGTCCACGCGTGTCTTGCTGGCGCTCGGAAACCACGGCACGAGGCGCGAGACCTGCGTCTGGTAGACCTTGTACTCGGGGTACTTTTGCGCTGTGATGTACTCAGTGAAGATCGTCGAGCCCTGGAAGAGCAGCACGAGCTGCACTGCGCCAATGACTGTCGGGTTGAGCGCCACGCCGGACGCTGTCACACTAAACGTGTAGAAGACGCACCACTGCGAGAACTCGGCAAAGAAGTTGGGGTGGCGCGAGTACCGAAAGAGCCCGCTGCGGTTGAATCCGGCCTTGTAGTCGCCTGTAAGCGGCTGCTTCTGTGCAACGAGCGCGTACTTGCGTGTGTAGAAGTTCCACTGCTGCTGGTCCGCGACGGTCTCGAACGTTAGCAGCGCCAGAAACAGCGCGGCCGCGACGTAGTCGCCCTGCGTCAGCGGCGTGCGGTACGCGTACGCCACGTACGCTGGGAGCGCCGTGAAGTACACGAGCACGTTCTGGTAGCCAGCGATGAAGACTACGTTGAAGATCTGGTACAGTACGGGGTGCATGAGCTTACGCAGCACTGCCCAGCGGTAGTCCTCTTCTGTGAGGCTGTAGCCGCCCTTCCGCGCAAAGTTGAGCGACAGGCGCAGGCCCCACAGCGTCGAAAGCACCGCCATGAGCAGTAAGCGGTCGTTCCACGCAGCGTCCTCCAGCCGCGCTTTGTACGCAAAGTGCCACACGAAGCAGAATGGCGTGATGGACCAGAGGCGGTCCGTGAACGAGTAATTGCGCGTGAGCACACTGAGTAGCCAGCAGAGGAACACGACGACGAAGAGCCACTGGAGGCTCACAGCCAACGCGCCACTCGTAGCGTACGGTAGCGGGAATGTTGCCAGTGCCTCACGGGTCGCCTGCTGTGCGTGGGGAAGCACGAGGTGCCAGTCCGTGATCGCCGTCGCCATGAATCTCTCCGTCGATTTGTGGTGTCCTTGCGATTACGATCAAAGGTGCAGGTTGCAGAATGAGATCGTTGCTTTCGTGGTTGGTTGCAGGTGGTCCAGACTTCGTTCAAGGTGGAACTCGGATGACAGAGTTGCGCACAATGTGCGTCACGTGGACTTATCTCAAGATGTGTCCTTTGAAAAATCCAATGTAAAAATATAAAATACGGCAGGTGCAGTACGATCCCAGCTTCAATTTTCATCATATTTCCACAGGAAATATGGTGGAAGTTATGAGTAAGTATTAAATAACCTCTCCACAGTTATAGTGAATCTGTTTGGAACGTGTGGTTTGCACTATATTTTGTGAGCACCATTCTAAATCATTACTAAATTTAGTATCTGCTCAACAAGTGATACGATTGAGCGAATCATCACTGTAAAATCAAAAGAACATCATTTATTGCTAATCTTCGCGCACATAACGCTCACACAAACTAACTGTTTTGTAATTCGGTACTTGTTCTTACAGGTTTTCAGCCAGTGTAATCAACTTCTCTTGGATGTTTACATTTGGAAAATACTGTAATCATTCAAATACAGTAGAGCAGTGTTTTACTATTGTGAATTTCAAGTGCTGGACAAAAGTATACGAAACTTACTAAATGTGCAAATTTCCAAACACCCAAGTAATCTATTTCATTTTTAGCTCTTGTTCGAAGAAATTAGTACTAAGCACTGGTCCGGTACTAAATTTTAGTAGTACGTATTTTTGAAACATCGGCATACCAAATCATGCTTATGAACCTAGTTACCGTTTAACCCCCGAAATCCGGATTCGTGTTCATAAACGAATCCGGATTTCGGGGGTTAAACGATAACTAGGTCTCTTAGCTCCAGATCGAGCTGCTATTCATAGTGCTTCAAAGAGTCAAACTTTGACTTAAGTTTGAACTTTGACTTAACTTTGACTCTTTGAAGCACTATGAATAGCAGCTGATGGCGCGAGGCCACCCGACTAAGTAGGACTTTTCCCCATTTTGTATTTGTACCTGGAAGTTAGTAATTTCATTCCGGTTTCGTTTTTACAGTCGGATTCGGTGAATTTGCAGTTAGAACATGGTCGTTTTGCTATTTTAGACAAGTCAAGTTGACTCGCATTGTATTATTTGGACAACCGTGTACTCTTTTCTCGAAACTTCGTTTAAATCCGAAACCGAGAGGCCAGAGTTTACTGTTTATCCCGAAATAATGAGGACCACCTCAAATCGAAAAGGATTGACATCCGCACTCCTCTAAAATTTAATGCATCGATTGCTTGGTAGTGAAATATTCAG
>JAASGD010000155.1:0-34841 GCA_023334115.1 Globisporangium megalacanthum
AACGCGACCCCGAAGTTCGATCAGCAAGGGAAGATCGTCGGCATGGTTGGTATCGGCCAGGATATCACGGACCGGATTGCGCAGGAGCAGGAGTACACGCGTTTGATCGACACGGCGAACGCGCCGATCTTTGGTGTGGACGTGAACATGTGCGTGAACATCTGGAACAAGAAGGCTGCGCAGATCACGGGGTACTCAATCGGCGAAGTGATCGGCGAGAACCTCGTGGAGACTTTCATCTCGCCCGAGTTCCGGCCGATCGTTGCCGAAGTACTGTCGAAAGCGCTGCAAGGTGTTCAGAAAGCCAACTTTGAGTTCCCGCTCATCACTCGTCCAGGTACGAGGATCGAGATCCTGCTGAACGCGACGCCTCGGAACGACTCGAATGGCAACATCGTCGGCGTCGTGGGCATCGGGCAGGACATCACGGACCGCATCGCACAAGAGCAAGAGTACTTCCGCCTGATCGACACGGCGAACGCGCCGATCTTTGGCGTCGATACGAATGGCTGCATCAACGAGTGGAACCAGAAGATCGTCGAGATCACGGGGTACCAGAAGCCTGCCGTACTGGGGCTGTCGTTGGTGAAGGCGTTCATCATCCCTGAGAGTCGTCAGCAAGTGCGGCAACTGCTGAACCAGGCGCTGATCGGACTGGACGTGGGCGAAATGGAGCTTCCAATGATGACGAAGCGCGGGTCGTTCTTGCTGCTGCTCGTGAACGCGTCGAGCAAGAAAGACATGCACGGCAACATCCGCGGCGTCATTGGCGTGGGACAGGACTACACCGCACGGAAGCACATGGAGCAGGCCAAGGTGAATTTCTTGGCGTCGTTTAGTCACGAGCTGCGGACGCCGCTGAACGGCGTGCTTGGCATGCTCGAGCTGCTGAAAGAGCAGAAGTTGGAGACTCAGCCCGAGCGCTACGTGCACATGGCGTACGTGTCGGGGTCGCTCCTGCTGAACCTGATCAACGACATTCTGGACCTGTCGAAGATCGAAGCGGGCCACCTCGAGATCTCAGCTGCGCCTTTCCAGATGGCTGAACTGCTTGATTACTCGATCGAGATCTTCAAGTTCAAGGCTCGAGAGCGCGGCCTGAAACTTGAGCTCAAGTGCGACGAGCAAGTGCCGAAGGTCGCGATCGGTGACTTAGTGCGGCTGCGCCAAGTGCTGCTGAACCTTTTGTCGAACGCGATCAAGTTCACGAACACGGGCGGCATCACTGTCTCGTGCAGCGTCGTGCACGCGCCGGATCTGCCAAAGACCTTCAAGCGCCTTCTGTTCCAAGTGGTCGACACTGGCATTGGGATGGACTCGGAGGAGAAGTCGCGGCTGTTTTCGCTCTTTACGAAGCTCGAACGTACGCGGCAGAACAACCCGACAGGCTCCGGTTTGGGGCTTGCGATCTGCAAGCAGTTCACGGAGCTCATGGATGGGCAGATTGACGTGGACAGCGAGCTTGGCGTCGGTAGCAATTTCTACTTCACTGTCGTGGTTCGGCTGCTCGACGATGAGAACGACCCGCAGAGCTTGCTGTATGCGTCGGATGACTACCTCACTGGGGAACGTGCGAACTATGGAGGCGATGGCGACAACGTCAACTCGAACGACAGCGCCGGCAGCCAGACGTCAAGTGGGTCAGGGATGCTGCCGCCTCCGATTGCAATTCCAAAGCAGGCGCGGATTCTCGTCGTGGAAGACAACGACTTTAACTGGGAGGTCGTGAAGAGTTTCCTCCAAGAGGACGACCACATGCTGCAGTGGGAAGTGAACGGCCAAGACGCAGTGAACGCGTACATCAGTCACCACACGGAGTTCGACCTGGTGTTCATGGACTGCGAGATGCCGGTTATGGACGGGTACGCGGCGACAGCCCGCATTCGCCAGTACGAGATCGACAACCACCTGACTCGGATCCCGATCTTGGGTCTGACAGCGTTTGCGATGAGTGGAGACCGGCAAAAGTGCCTCGAAGCCGGCATGGACGAGTTCATGGTGAAGCCGATCTCGAAGACGACGTTGCTGCAGGCGATTCGGCAGTGGCTGCGGATCCGGTACCTGCGCCAGAAGAAGGCGACCGAGACAGCGCACAGCGGATCGAGCGAGAACACGCCAAAGTCCGGCTCGCCGACGGCGGCGGCAGGTGTTGCTGGCGCAGGAGGTGTTCTCAATAGTGCGGCAATGCTGTCGTCCACCGCTGCGCCGACGTCGAACCCGCTTGTGGCGCCAACGCCGCGCAACTCGCTCGACAGCGCTGTGAACGAAGACGTGGAGGTGGTGCCATCCCGCCTGGCGCCAGCCTCGCAGCACATGCAGCAACTAGATCTTGCTCGTGCGATTTCCAACCTCGAACTTGACGACCCGATGTCGATCGCTCGGCAAGGCGGCCGCGCGTTCCGCACTGCAGCGCCGAGCTCGTCGATTTTCAGTGTCGGCTCCGGCTCGGCCATCGGAGCAAGCACGCGATCAACGAGCAGCGGGCTCTTGAACTTCCAGCGCGACGCGGGCGGCGCGATCCTGGACGCGCCGGACTGGAAAAACTCCAAGACGTCGGCGACACTCCCGTACACGAAGGAGCCGCTGTACGTGGAGCCGCCGTCGGACGATAACTCGCACCGCTCGTCGTACCCTAACAACCCGACGCTGTGGAGCCACCCGCCGTTCAAGAAAGATCCGCAGCTGAGTCCGCTTTCAGTAGCGAGAAGCCAAGTGGCGTCGTCAGCCGACGGCACGTTCGACAGAGACGAGGGAGCGGTCGCCATCACGGAGATGCTGCGGACGACGTCGAGCAATGGCGACGGCGACAGCAGTGGCGTGGCAACAACTCGAGATGGCGGCCCGCCGTCGCTGCGGAGAGCGCAGACCGACGGCGACATCTCGTCGAACAGCGCAGTGAACCCCATGGCCGTGGCGATCCCCGAGGGCGACCCTGTGAACTACTCGCTCGGCGTCGAGCAGTGTGGCGGCCGCGAAGAGTTGTTCCTGAACCTGCTCGAGAAGTTTGCGCAGGGCTGCGACGGCGCTATGCTCCGGCTCCAGAGCGCGTACGAGTCGAACGACATTGTGCTTACGCGGCGCGAGGCCCACTCGATGAAGGGGTCGTCAGCGTACGTGGCGGCGCTGCGGCTCTCACGTGCGGCGTTCCGCGTGCAGATTGCGTGCGACCAGTTTGTGGAGAGCCAGGGCGGTATCGAGGCGTTCCAGCCCGACGCGCTGGTAGTGGACCCGAAGATGAAGCAGCTCGTGGACGAGTCGGTAACGTTGCTGCGCAAGGAGCACAGGCTGCTGGCAGGGTACTTGCGGCGCAACTTTGTGTTCCGCGGCGCGCAGCCGTCTGGGGGGCTGCCGCGGCAGAGCAGCGTGGGCAGCGACCGGCATGGGGGTAGTGCGGCGCCGTGTATGTTGATGTAGCTTTTCGATTTCGGTATACCGGTTGCCAATGTATGACTTTTCAATGAACCGGTTTTCTTAAAGTATTTGACATCATGTCAAAATCAGAGAATTTGAGAGAGAAAGAATACAATCAGAGACAGACTGAATGGAGTCAAAATCATATCTATATTTCCAGATTTTCTAGCGATGGTTAAGTCAAATAAACAATCTAGCACGTAATCTAACACATACTGAAATGCAGTTTGTATACTATACACCTATTTTAGGCCCCTAAACAGGCCCAGCAAAATACATTGACTAAAAATATCAAAAAATAATTGAAATAAATGATTTACTACGTACTACGTAGTACGTAGTATTCGACTGACACAAATTTTTGCGACTTTGTGTCTTGGGGGCACAGTTTTGTCCAGCTACAGTATTGGTGATATCAGCGTTATTCGTCGACTTTTGTCATTTTGAAGTGAACTGATATTTTTCTTGAGAATAACAGACTGTTACAGTACTAGTACTCTACAAGAAAAACTTCAGTTCACTTCAAAATGACAAAAGTCGACGAATTTATGACCAGGAATCCTTGAATAGATAAACAGGCCTCAATTGAACCAAATAGTGAACCAAACCATTTCATCGAAAAAATATTCGAGATATGAACTCCATTTCGGCTAGCCCTCACTAGTACTTTTGGCAAAGACTGAATGGAGTCGGATTGGAAAGAACTTCGAAGGTGATATCGACAAGGTCATGTTTTAACCTCATGTCATTCATTCAAAAAATATTTCTACAAAAACTGAAAATTTGCCGAATATTTATTGTCTGTGATGTAACAAAAAAATTATGTTACATAATATTTTCCCTGGCCCTGCGTACAATATTTGTCTTGTCACATGACCAGCTTTGGTTTGGTTCCACAAAACTCGAACTCGACCACCACACCACCCTCTACAAGATTTGCCGTTAGAGTTGCCACACTCTACAAGGGTACAAGCAACAAGAATCACATCAATTTTTCAGCTTGGCTGAAAAAACTTGACTGGAGAGGTCCAGTTCAAAAAATCGTTACGATGGATTTTACCTTAGTTTTTACTTATAATTTTTGACTAACAGACTAGGTTTATGATTCGTCCACGATTCAATTGCAATTCAAAACTCAAGAAATAGGACGAATTAGTAAAATGAACCCATGTTTTTAACCTAACTTGTAATTTCTGATCCTGTTAAACAAAGGCTAAAGCGACTAAAACTAGTCTAAAGTCAGTAATTCACAAATCCTACATTAGTACTTCGCGAATGTCACGTCCCGCTTGTAGAAATACTTACTAGATTAGTAAGTCGAATCATGAAAAGTAGGACGAATTAGTAAGACGAACCCACGTTTAAACCTATTTTGAGCAGCTGACTCTGCTAAAACAGAGTCTAAGACAGAGGCTAAAAGCGTGGTCACGTACTGCCTCTCCCAATTCCATGAATTCTCAAAAAAACGAGGAACGCACAGCGCAGGCGCGCAAGTGGACATAGTCACTGGAATGCCCGCGACGTCCGCCACCGCCGCCGCCAGCGCTGCCTATGGCGAGCAGCAGCAGCAGCAGCCGCCGCTCCTCGTGCTCGAGGACGTCGTGCGTGACGCCCACATGCAGTCGCTCTTCCTCCAGCACCTCTCGATGCACGACAAGAAGGGCTTCGCGCGACTGCTTTTCCTGTGCGTTTGTTTGTGTGTATGTGTAGCTCTCTGTCGGCTGACTACATTGAGCCATCCTCATTTTAATTATTACTGGTTGTCATCTGCGCCAGTGTGAGCGTGGACGAGTTCAAGAAGCTCCTTGGCGCCGGCGAGAGCGTCCCGCCGGGCCGACGCGGGGACACAGTCGCCGAGTCGGACGACAACGACGCGGACGAAGAGCTGCTGCTGCTCGGGGGCAGCGTGGACGCAGAGCAGAGCCGCCGCCGCCACCACCGCCAGATCTACGCGAGCAAGATCATTGCAAAGTTTATGAGCAAAGACTCGTTCTTGGACATTGCGTCGGAGAACCTCCAGATCCTCAACAAGTCGGTCTGGAGCTTTGGGAGCTTCTTGCGCAGCGACCTTGCTGTCTGCGCTGGGCTCTCGTCCAAAGTCGACCTCTTTGGCGACGCAGAGGCCGCCGTGAAGAAGGCGCTCCAGCCGAGCTTTGAGCACTTTGCACACACGACTGCGTTCGCTGAGCTCGTGGACAGCACACGGCTGACGAGTGCGCTCGCAGCTGCAGACGACGACGCAACAACGCCCGTCCGTAACGACGACGACCATGACGACAGCGGCAGCCACCAGAGTGGAGGACCAGCGATTGCGTCGAAAGCGCTGTCGTCAGCAGCGTACTTGACGCTCGAACGGGTGCTTGGGAACCGCCGGCTCTGCAGCGTCTTTTGGGTCTTTCTGTTCAAAGAGCGCACGCACGAGCAGTTGAGTCTCTGGATGGACTTTCGCGACCACTTGCTCCCGCTCCTGCAGGCGTTTGTCGACGCTGCGAACGCCGACCTGGACGCGGATGACGACGACGGCAATGACAGCGACGCGTACAGCGAAGACGTGCCGGAGACGCACTTGCTGCCGCAACAACAGCAGCAGCAGCCAGGCGAGCTCATTGAACAGATTTTGAGCATCGGCGGCCGTATTTCGGCCAAGTACCTCGTGGTGGGCGCGAGCACGCCCGTGTCGTTTGTCGGCGACGCTGACCACGAGCTCTTGGAAGACTACGAGCGCCACGTCGCGAGCTGCATGGACGCTGGGAGCTTCTCGCTCGCAGACGCCGAGGTGATGCTGCGCACGGTGCAGCGCATCTCGTCGCTGATCGAGTACAATCTCCGCGTGAACCACTTTGTGCGCTTCATGGGCAGCGCGTCGTTCAAGTCCCTCGTGTCGTGCTACCAGAGCCGGTTGCTGAGTCCGTCGGGGAACGTCCACGCGACGAACGAGAACGACGATGACGCGGCTGCAATGATGAGCGCGGGTGCGAGCAGCTCATCGGACGCGAGCATGACGACGCTCCAGGAGCTGTTCCACTGCATGAACGTGCCATCGCACCAGCCGCAGCGCATCCGGAGCAAGAAGTTCACGTTGCGCGACTTGCTGCAGAGCCAGATCCGAGGCGAGTCGCCGAACAAGTCGCTCATCAGCTCGGTGATCAGCTTCCATCTCGACGTGAGCGACAAAGCGAACCCGCAGATTGAGAAGACAGTGCTGCACACGCTCGCGACGCGAGACGCGGACATGCAGCACCACCACGCGATCCCAGACCACGTCGAGGCGTTCTTTTGTCCGTCCGGCGCCGAGGCCGTGCTTGCAAAGACGCGTCCGGAACCCAAGCTCTTTCACATGACGATTGGGAACTCGGAGAAGGCGTTCTACGGCGCGTGTCTGACGCGGTATGTCGCCGTGAGCGACGAATCGCAGCTGGGGCCGCTCGAACTCGCGCTGCGCGAGACAGAGGGACTCGAGGTGTACGTCCCTGCCGGCGTGTGCCTCATCAGCCGGTACCCAATCCTAGACACCCTCAAGCGACGCCTGAACGACCTGCACGTTGGGATGCGGTCCGACGACGCGTACTTTAGCGACCCGAACTGGACGCCGACAGCAGCGCACATGGCGGAGCTCTTGTCGCCGTTCGACTTTACAGCGATGGCGACTGGCGGGACGAAGGCACTGTCGTCGCTGCCGAGTCTGGCCGACTACGTGGACTTCTCGATGGAAGAGCTGTTCAACTGCCTGTCGATCGAGAATGTCGTGGCGCTCGTGACGTGCATGCTGCTGGAGCGCCAGGTCGTGCTGCTGAGCTCGCGGTACTCGGTGCTCACGTGCGTGGGCGAGACACTCAAGAGCCTGATTGCGCCGCTCGTGTGGAGCCACGTGTTTGCGCCGATCATTCCGAAGAGCATGCTTGAGTGTCTCCAGTGCCCCACGCCGTACCTCTTTGGCGTGCACGCGAGCTACAAGAAGGAAGTGTTTGAGATGCTGGGCCGGGAAGGGAGCTGCGACAGCATTGTCATGGTCGACCTGGACGCGAACACACTGAGCACAGTAGTGCGGCCGCAGATCCCGGACGAGCTCCGGCTGCCGCTGATCGCGAACCTCCAGCAGCTGCTCAAGCCGCGCGTGTACTTTAGCGACTTTGTGCCGATGTGTGGGAGTAGTTTGTCGTCGCCGCAGTCGCGTCGATTTCCCGAGCGCCGCGTGCGCCAGTGCTTCCAGGTCACAGTCGCGCAGATTCTCGACCGGTTGGAGGAGTTCCGGTTCGTGCTCTCGGACGACTTTGACTACGTCGTCGTGTTTGACCGTGTCGCGTTCCTGCGGCTGCTGCCCGCGAGTGAGCAGGGCTTTTACCGCTCGTTCCTGGAGACGCAGGTGTTCTCGCACGAGATCGCGACAGTGGCGGCGTAAGCGGAGGAGGCGTCGAGCGAGAGGTTGAGTCCGAAGGGAGAGTAGCAGTAAGGGGGAAGGAGGAACCAGCAAGTCAAGAGCGATGATGTTAGAGCAATGAATGGGGTATTTAACGACTGGTGGCTGGATGGCAACGACGTTGCTCGAAAGAAGGCGACGACGGGGTCTCCGCAAGATGTTTCTATCACCAGGGGCTCTACTCTATGCATTCACACCCAACCTCCCACTTGAGCTCGCAGTCTCCTACTCGCTATCCATCAGCGCACGCGAACGTTCAGATAGAGGTGCACGGGCCGCTTGAGCAGCGCTTCGATCTCTTCGCGAGCAGCGATGCCGACCGATCGGATCGAGTCCCCGTTCTGCCCGACGACCATCTTGCGAATACGCGCTGCTGGCACCTAGGGACAGACGCTGTCAGCGACCCAATCCGGCTGTCCAGAAAGTCGTATACGAGACACAGACTTGCAGACACACACGTACGAAGATGTCTTGGTCGATTCGGAGGCTGTTGTCCTTAAATTTCGTCCACCCACTGAGTCAGCGTCGCGACAAGACAGCAAGCAGCGCATAGCGAAGTGGCAACACATCCAAATGTCAGCACCACCGCTCACGTCCTTCTGTCTCCCCCCTTACTCAATCAAAGACGTACATATTCTCCTGTTCGAACGAGTACGGGAGCTCCTTGTTGTAGCGGCGAAAGAGCTTCTCGCGGATGATCTCCGTGACGAGGTCCAGATCGGACTGATCAGACTTCATGGACGAGTGGTAGCTCCTGCGGCCGACCATTCAAGCACGTACTCGTCAGGTTAGTGGACTCACACCCGCACAATGAAACAAACACAGACACCTCCCTTAACAACAACGTACCAGGGGCGCTCCACCGCGTACGACAGCAGCGTCTTCTTGAGGCGATGAATGCCAGTGCCCTTGGTCGCCGACACCTTGAACGTCTGCTCATTAATGTACGCGAGCGGATTGAGATCGATCGAGGCTTCGTCGCGGTCGTAGTGGTTGCGGTAGATCTCTTCAATCATCTGCGACAGGTCCTTGATCCGCAGCTCGAGGCTCTTGTGCTCGCGGTCGCCATCGACGAGGTCGTACTTGTTCATCACGAGCATGATGGGCGACGCCACCTGTGCCGACGTCGTAATGATCTTCTCGAGCGCATCCAGCGCTGGCTCGTCCAAGCGTTTGACTGCATCCACGACCAGCATGGTCATGTCCACGCTCTCGACGGTCTCTGCCGCCGTCGTCACGAGCGAGCGCACGTACTGGTGGCTCTCCCTGCCAGCATAGAGCACGAACGTCCACACCACCACACACCCGAGCGATTAGCTCAAGCTCACAGCATTGTACAGCCCAGCGCTGCCATCGGTTGCCATGGATGGTTCGACTCACACACACACACACGTACTTTGGCTTGATGATGCCCGGCGTGTCGTAGAACGTGACCTGGCGGTCTTTCTCAGTCAGGATGCCGAGCACGCGGTCGCGCGTGGTGTTGTACTTGGCGGACACGGCCGAGACCGTGACGTTGAGCAGGCGGTTCATAATCGACGACTTCCCAGCGTTCGGGCGGCCGATCACCGCCACATCGAGCGCTTTGGCGTTCTCCGGGTCGTCTGGGATGAGGAACTCGCGCTCCACAACACTGTCCGGCGCACTTTCCATGTTCGCAAACTGCTTCAGTCTGTCTGGCAGCGCACGCCGTGCGTGCTGCGAGTGGGCTTTGTCGGACCAATCGCTCTCGTTCTTTCGCAGGTGGAGCGGCGGCTGCGTCCACTCGCCCCGGCGTTGCGCACGCTCGCCTCGATCAGCAGCAGCGGCGCCAGACGCACTGTTTCTGAAGCCACGTGCGACGGGTTCCTCGCGGTAGTCAATGCCGTCGTCCTCGTCGTCGTTGAGCAGCCCGAGGCGCCGCATGCGCATCCGGTTCTGAATCTCACGCTTCGTAGCTGCCGGTAGCACAGGCGGTGGCACCACCTCCGAGCGCGCGCGCATAGCTGCCCATTGTTTCTCAAGGTCCGGCGGCGCCTCCTGCGACTTGGCCGCTGGTGGGGCATGTCGTGGCGCCGAAGAGCGCGGCTTCTGCCGCTCGCGACGGGGCGTTGACAGCGATGGCGACGGCGTAGAACCTGCTGCTGCCGCCTCCTTTGCGCTGTCTTTGCTGCGGCTCTTCTTTGAGCGGTAGAGCGCCACTTGCAGCGTCGCAGCGGGGCGGCGCAGCGCGTCGACGGCGTTGGCACGGCGCACGAGGAGCTCCATCGTGCTCGTGGTGAAATGCGGCAACAATTGAGTGGCAAGAGTACGCGGCGTGGACCACACCATGTATTTTCGCTGGGCGATTTCATCATGACTTGAATTTTGTATGGTATGAGTAAAAACTTTCAAAACGATCTTGGAGCGTCACTTTGATGAAAACAAAGCTGAAAAGAAAATGAAGGGGATGATGATGGTGCTATTGTATAGGAACCGAGCGTTCGCTCGTTCGCTGGTGCTCACTCTGCTTTACAAATTCCCATCGCAAGTGGCGCACAAAGGCGCCACTCGATGGGAGAAACTGCACTCAAAACACACACACTCCGTATCACGCCTCAGCTCCGCTCGAGTCGCTCCTGTGACGCGTCCTGGTCCGACCGCATTCCGCAGCCTACGAGCCGACTTGGTGGCCCGACATCTTGCCCGTGAAGCGGCGCTGCAGCGCAGCGTGGCTAATGCCGCCGCGAGTGCGGTTGCCGCCGCGCGTGTTGAGCGAGTGGTTCTCCATCACGCCCTTGTCGTTCGCTGTCAGCATCTCCATAATCTCGCGACACGAGTGCGACAGCTCGTCCTTGTTCTTGAGTGCGCGGAACAGCTCCAGACACTCGCTCGCGTTCGGCTTGTACGATTCTGTCAAGAGCACACACACGGTCACGCACACATGGAAGGAAGTTAGCACGTTGAACGGACAGGTATGCACGACGAACGGAGGTTTGTTCCACGAACCGTCGACGGTAGTGCTCATTGCGGCGGTTGGACGGTTCTTGTTAGGTCTTGGCGGCTGGGAGTGGAGTTAATCTTGGAGAGAATGACTTGCTTGGGTTCGGGCTTGGCGTTCGCTTGGACGTCGGTAGCTTAGGAGATTCACTTGTGTACAACTTGGAATGTTGGAGACTGAGCAAGTTCACAGCGAGTCGAGTCGGGCGGCAGCCATGCCGACACTTCAAGGTCGACATTGCGCATCATTGATTGGCTCGATTTTTAACATTCACAGTCGATGATTGGTGCAAATTCTGCACCAGCAGATCAGGAGTTTCCAGATAAACTGGAAATAAATTCAATCGAACACCATCGAACTCAGTTCACAGCCTGTACTCACTCGTACTGCAAGTGTGGTCCTGGCGATACATGCGCTTCCAGGCAAGCATCTACAAGTACGCCATGCACAATGACGTAGCTCACGGTAGCTGGTTCAGCGCTGCAACACGAGTGCGATACCATGCGTCGCTTGCTTCTGCCGCTCGGCACTTTGCTGTCGCCTTAACTTGACAAAGAGTGGCCACGAAGGCTTTCCCCACCGCGACTTGCGGAACCCACAGCGAACGCGCACGCAGTAGGTCTCGCCGCTGGTCAAGCGATGGAAGCGATGCCCGCTCTTCGAGTCGCTCACAGACAGGTCCCAGCACCCCTCGCGCTTTCCCAGCCGATCTTGCTCTTGATCGTTCTTGTCCATCGTACACTTGCTGTCTTCCTCCATCTTGAAAGCTACCGACCAGTGCTGGATCTCCGCTGCGTACAGGAGATCGCTGTCGTTCGGCACCGGCGCCCACTTGACCTCGATCGCGTTGTTCCCTGCATACACGAGCTCGAGACCCGACGGCTTTGGCGGCTGACGCTCAACCTCAGCGCGGACGCGCTCAAAGCGAAGTTCCAACTCCTCAATCTCGCCGTGTTGGTCGTAGAACGCTCCGAGTGTGTGGTGCAGCGGACGGGCCTGAGCGCATTGAACACACACAACCGTGTAGAGTGAGATCTGCAGCTTCCTGTGGTAATGCACCACTGACATACAAGGCATCATCACCTGGAGCAGACCAGCCCGAATCCGAGCCAGAGTCGGACCAATCTCTCGCGTCGAGAGGTCCTGTTGCAGCAGTTGCAGCGAGCGAACGCAGGCCTTTGCGCTCTTCCGCCATTGCTTTGTCGTCGCTGCGTGGTTTCGATTGACCAGCGACCTCAGGCGGCTCGGCAACTCGCTGGCGCGTTCCGCTGGTGATGCACCGCTGAGCAGTGCTCGCGCGAACTCGTCGTGGACCTGCTGCTGTGCCATAGCAGCGGCTGTGAGTGCGGACGCCTCACACTTTCGCTGCTTCGCCGCTTTCTGCACGTCGCCACAAGGAGCCCACGAACGTGTCAGTGTGCGTCAAGCACTCATCTACAGCACTCTGAGCACCACACCGCACAGCGCACCTGGAGAGCGGCTCGACGAAAGAGGCGCACAAAGAAGAGTACGCCGAGCGCTACAGTGCGCCACTGGTCCTCGACCCGCTGCTTGGACCGTGCTGCAAAGATCTGCTCGACTTCGCTGCGGTCGAGACTCGCGCCAAAGATCACATCGGCAATGTTACCAGCGCTGTCGCGAGCATCTGCATCCGTGGAGACCGCCGAGAGAAGCGCGAGGGCTCGGTGTCTCTGTATGCGGCACAAGTCGGCCGAGAAGAGCCACTGCTCCAGCACTTGCGTTGATACTGCGGTGCTCACACCAGTGGCTCCGTCCTGAGAGGACACGACGAGGTGTCCCACTCCGTAGTCAGCTGGGGCGCGTTCATCAGCTGAAGTAGCTTTGGAAGCCAACTCGGGCACTGCCGCCACAGAGCAAACTCGGTTCCACACCTCCTCAGACGTGCGCTCGGCAGCTCGAGACTCGAAGCGGTTCAGCAGCAGTTCGAGCTCCACTGACGCGATCCGGCTCGTCAGTGATTCACGCAGCATCTGCGTATCTGCGTCGTCACTGTCGTCTCCACAGCCATCGACATTAGGTGGTGCGGTGAGAGGAGAACTCTGAATGTCGTTGAGAGATGCGAGCTGGTCTTTGGCTGAGCGCAGGTTCTTGCCGAGCGTGGTCGTCCGCTCAAGCGTCTGCACTGACCACCGTTGACGCACGTAGTACTCAAACACCCGCAGTACGAATGGAAGCTGTGCTCGAACGTGGCATCCGTACTGCTCGCTCGCTCCAGCCAAGGCGTCGTCCCGCTTCAAGCCTTCTAGATACAATGCTTGACCCGCGCACTTGAGAAGCGACAGGTACCTTTCAGCCACGTCGACTTCACTCTTAACACGGCAGATCACCGAGTCAATGCGGCGGTCGGTCGCTGCTTGCTCTTGCATCCGCCAACAGAGCTGACACAGCTGAGCTTCCGCGGCCAAGTGGTCCTTGCTCGCCGAGACTCGGAGCTGATCCAGCTGCTTCTTGGCAGCGAAAAGCTGAGGCGCATCAACGGAGCCTTCAGGCGTACCATTGTTCAATGAAACTGGTGTCTCTGGTGCTATTGGAGCGCTCGGAGGCGTGTGCTCCCGCTTCCCCTGCGCTCGGTTCGCTTGTTGGGCGATAGCAGCGACTCGTCTCTCGAGTCGATCACGGAGCGCTCGGTGGCTCTCGATCTCCTCGAGCACGATCTACACAGGCATGTTGTAGGAGTGTGAGATACCGTTTGGTTCTCTGAGAGGTTCGATCTTCGTACCTGCTGCTTCTCGACCTCGTTCGCCCGGATGCGTTCGTAGACGCGCAACTTCCGCTTGAGCACATCGCAGCGCTTCTCTTGTCTGACAGCGTCGAGTCGAGCAATCGACAGCTGTACGAGCGTCTGGTTCACTGCTCCAGCGCTCGTCCCGTCGGTTCGACTCACCGTGTGCAGCCGTCGCAAACTGTCGACGCTGAGCCACTTTTGCCGAAGATCAAAGCAGCTCAGAAGATGGTACACGCGCGCTTCTTCCGTCTCCACCACTTGTTCCAGCGCTCGGTGAGCGAGGTCCTCAAACTGCTCGGAGCGCTCGCACGCCTGCACGTCCGAGATGCTCGCGGCCATCCACTTCAGCCGTTGCTGTTCGACAGCGTTGTTGAGGAGGTCAACTTGACGCGACGCCGCCTGGATCTCGCACTCCAGTCGCTCAATGTCACCTGCGCAATCAGCTCGCAGTGCGTACCAGTCTGCGATCGACGCAGTGTGGAACTCGCCGACAGCGAACCAGCTCTTGAACACCGGGTCCATCTTGAAGCTTTGCAACACTGCCGCCATTGCGATCGCCTTCTCATACGAATCCCGACATCGCTGGAGGTGCTGCAACAGGCTGGCGTTTCGTCGCTTGGCCTCTGTGAGCCGCGTCTCCAACGCCAGGAGCTGCTGTTTGCTCTGCTCACGGAGCTCGACAGCTGCTCGCAGTGCATCAGTGGCTCGCATGCGTCTGTCTAGGCTTTCATCCTTCTCGGACTTCACAGTTGCGAGCAGCGCAGTGAGATGCTGGAGGTATCGAGAGCTGTGGTCTCGTGTTATCGCTAGCTGAGAGCCGACATACTCTTCGTGAAAGAGCATCTTGAACTCGCACGCGAGAGATCGCGCCCTGCGCACGCACAGTAGTTCGTTCTCTGCAACGCTTGCCATCTTCTGCAGAGATCCCCACGTTGCAAGCGGGTGCTCGAGGTCAAATGCACACACGTCTTTGAGCTTCTGGACCTCTGTCGGTACCGTGAATCCTTCGGTTGGATCCCACCCTTGGCACGCCGACAGCGCCGAGCGAGGAGAGTAGAAGTCCGTGAAGACTTGGATTCCGTACTGGACCGCATCACTGAAGCCCTTTGCCTGCCAGACACGCATACAGTCGCTCGAGGGGTTTAGAGTACATAGACTCTCACAATCCCTCCCCATGCTTGCAGCGTACCGTGCTGGTCATCAGCTCGCTCACCACAGCTTCAAGCAACACACCAACTCGGTCTTCGCTCTGGCTATCGACATCACGTGCGAGCTTTCGCAGCTCGTCCAAATCGCGCTCACTAGACGCCTCTGAGAAAGCCGAGTGCCTCTCCAGCCAGGACGCCTCCACTGCGGCCATGGCGTCAGCAACGACCTCGCTCTTCTTCATCGCGATTGTGCGTTCCAGAACAGCAAGTCCCTGGCCAAACAACTTCTTCACTCTGTCGATTTCGCACTGAGTGGACAAACAAGTTCATACGCCAGTCGGTCAGTAGAGAGAAGGGCTGTTCAGGGGCTGTCACGTTGCGTCCGACCCTCACCGTCTCGAACACGCATCGAGTACCGAGTCGTTCCAGCTCGTCGCACTCCTGCTGCTCCACAAAACACTTTGTGTGCTCTTGGAGTTGGTTCGCTGTCCGAACTTTCCCAAGCTCCAGGATTCGCACGACGCTGCGCCGTAGCGCCACTTGAAAGCGTTGGCTCAGCTCTTCCAGCCGCTTCTCGGTCGATCCGGCGTTTCCTTCATTGTCACCACTGTCTTGCGCTTCGAGTCGCTCGATCGCGTTCGACAAGAGATCTACCTCACTCAGCGTCTGCGCCATCTCTTCTTCCACCATGAGCGCAAGCTCCTTCCTCTGCATCGCCGCTTCAGATCGCTCGCCTCTCGCTCTGCCATCGGCAATGGACTTGATCAGCTTCTGCTCATCACGGTAGCTGGAAATGCGCTCTGCGCACGCTGCGACGAGCGACTGCTTGCGCGACTCGATCATACGCTGCAGTTGGACAAGCTCCGATGCTTCCTCGTCCATCACTTTGAACAGTTTCTGGACCTGCCGACTGGTTTCGGTCCTCCGATGCGTGAAGCTGCCCTCCCACTGCGATGTGCGAGCTCGCACCTCATCAATCCAATGCAGTTCAACAGCCGTGAAAAGTGCTGACGAAGAGCGCGGATCAAGGTTGTGGCTGCGGACGGCGAGTTGCGCTGCCGACTGGACGAGTCCGTCGATCCAATGACCGACCGCACTCACAGTCTGCGCGAACGCCGTCTGCTGCAGGTGGTTGGGGTCGATGGTGCTGTCGGGTGTGTCTCCATCGGGGTTTACGGACACACAGCGCGTTGAGCATGTGATTGCTGCATAGCAGCAGGGAACACATGGAAGAAACGACCCGCCAACCCCATTCGGTACCGAGCATTTCGAGCACTCGCGCACAGACGGAGTAAACTGCAGCACCGGAGATGTCGATACTCGGTCGAGCATGGCTTTGACGAGTCCATAGTGGTGCTTCCACACGAGGTACTGCTTCTCGACCGGAGTCGCACGGGGACGGAGATCGCTTAGATTCGCTTGGTCCGCGACAACGGATTCAGGCGAGCTTGCTTCCCACACTCGGAACTCGTCGAAGTTTGCAAGCGGGGGCTCGAGTTCCACGTGCAGCACTGGCTTGCCTGCTTCTTCTGCGATAGAAAGCACTCGCTTCACGTCGGCGACTGCAGCAGGCGAGCTGAACAATGCGTTGTACGAAACGACAACCACAGCCCACGACTCTCGTTCGAGCTCTGCATGCTTCGCGTCGGCTGGTAACTCGTTGGCTGCTCCAGAAAGCTCGAGAGCGGGACACTGTTCGTGGCCCAGCCACAGAAAGCTCTCTTGCTGTGCGACCCGGTTGCTAACTGGCGCTAGAGTAGCGTCGTGGCAGAAGTGGCGGAGCCCAAAGAGGAGGCTGTGCACCGCATTGCTGAGCAAGTGGCCATTGCGAACAGCCGAGCTGGCTTGCGGGTGCGAGAGCTCGAGCGGGAAGCACACGTGGATGCACGAGCGGAAGAGCGCAGGGTCGTCCAGTGCGGGCGAGCGAAACAACTCGCACTGTCGCGCACATCGGTCTGCAAACTCCAGCTCGGTCGCTGCCTCGGCTTCCAGCCGCATCACGCCGACCTTCTCCTTCATGTAGAGGAACGTGCGCTTCTTTCGCTTGGCCTGCTCTTTCTCGAGGCGGAGCAGCGCGCTGTTGACGCGCTTGACGTCGCTCAGCGTGCTACTCGCCGTCTCCTCTTTGTGCTCCACGACCGCGAGTGAGAACGCCGTGTGCGCTTTCGCTCGCGCCAATGCGAGCAATTTGCGTTTGCTCGCCACCGCGTCGGCGAACAGCACTATCCACGCCTTGCGTGTGTCGTTCATGACCACGGAGCCTTTCGTCTGCGAAACACGCACGCTGTGCTGCAAGTCTTCCAGCCGGGACTCGATCCCGCATAGCTCGGCTGTCGCAAGATCAAGTTGCAGCTCCTGCTTCTGAAGCTGCTGCTGAATCGCTTCCGGCGTTGCCTCTGGACGATCTGTGCCGTCCGCTTGGGTTTCGCTGTCGCTTCGAGAGCGCTTGAGGTCGCGAATGTACTCGTCAGTCTGCACTCTTTGCGTCGATGGAGTGCCACCTCCACGGCTATTCTCGCGAGCATTCACAGTGCACCTGGCTTCCAAGCGATCGACACGCAGCCGAAGCGCTGTCGATGCCGTGGCGGCTTCGTGCTCAAGGCGTGCGAGTTCGTGCTCCTCGAATCCTCGTAGTCCGCGATGCACAATCCACTTGCGTCGAGCCCAAAGCTCCTCTTTCATGATGCTCACACGCTTGAAGGCGTTCTCGAGTTCCGCCACCGCCCGCGTCGTCGTTCTCGTGTGAAAGAGCGCTTTCTCGTCCATCAGCTCCCGCCGCTGCTCCAGTAGAAGAGCGCTGCTACCGTCGTGTCGCGACAGCAGCTTCTCGTTTCGCTTGGTACGCGCGACGTGAGTCTCATTCGTGAGGTCTCGATGGAGTCGGATTGATACTCGAGCCGCTTGGAGCTGGTACTCACTCGACCGATACACAAACACGGCTTCGACAAACGGCGCCGGTGTAGGCGGTCCTTGACCATCGGCTGTCGCTACGAACGATCCCGATACAGTCAGCCTGTCACTGCGATCGCACACACCGTAGCGGAGAAACGTCGTTCGCTCCATGTCGACTAGCTGCACAGGCTCGTTCGTCTTGAGATGATCCGAAGCTTCTGCTGACGTCTGTTCACCACGCGTTTCACTGTCCAGCGAGAGCTCTCCGCTTCCAACCACGCTGAAGTGCAAGCGAGCGCTCGTACAGACGACGTGGGCGATCCTGTGCATCACGCTCGCGAGCGCCCACTCCAAGTCGCGTTCGCAGTCGACGTATTCCGTGCACATACGAGAGCTGGTTTCGAAGCTCTCGGATGTCAGCGACGCCGGAAGACTGGAGTGCAAGTGCAGGATGTAGACGTTCATCCGCTGAGCTTCGCGGGTACCGATTGCAGATTCTAACCTTCCAAGCGCCTGCTTGAGACTGAGCGCCATCGCTGGATCAGTGAGCAATTCGTTGGCCACAATGACGCTGGTGTGTTCGAGGATCGACTTCTGCCTGGCGTTAGTCTCAGAGACCTCGACACCTCGAGCTTCGACTTCCTCCACAGCTCTGAGAAACCAACGGACGCCGCTCTCCAACGCGGTGACCACATCCTCCATACTCACTGGTGCTGTGATGGCTAGCTGATCAAGGACTTTGCACGCCAGGTTCTGTCGCGCAGAGTGGTGTGCAACAGCACCGTCGATATCACGTCAGCGACTGAATGGACGTCGCGAACCACCACACATGCACTGGCGCACCTTGCCACTCGGTGTCACCACTGCTGCAAAAGGCGCGTGTGTAGCTTCCTGTTGACGGCGGCTGCTTCCTGCACTTGCGCTCATCGGTCCAGGCAGTACTCCAACGACAGCATCGGCTGGGAGAACCCGAACGCATTCCTTTAGCAGCGCCACGACCCCTTTTCCCTCACCGTTGTTCGTCACACTCGTGCTCTTGAAGCAGGCGAAGTTGCACACGAACAAGACACGAGGACGGACGCGATCGCACTCGTCGTGGCGTGCGTGGAAGGACTCGTGCTGCTGCTGGAAGTTGTTGCGGTACCGAATCGCGATCTGGAAGCGGCAGTGCTCGCCTGACTCGGAGGCGTCCTGGAGTGTTTCGACAAGAAACGCGGTCTTCAACGCTCGCAGTTGGTGGGGAGCAGATCGCAGCCAGTGCGACGAGAGTGAGCCCTGTGTGGTGTCCGACTCTGCGCTTAAGTTGCGCAAGTGATACTCGTTGCCGCTCAAGTCCATCTCGACAGGCGAAGCCGAGCCGCTGGAGAAGCTCCAGTGCGCAGCGAGAGACGGCAGATGCGGGTGCGTTGGCGATACCGACTCGCACATCCACCTGCGTTAGCGAGACACCGAACATGAGCACCAGGAGTCACGAACGTGTTGCACATCCTGTTCACACATCAATCGAAACAACAGACCTTGAGAGCACGCTGCCGTCCAGAGCGCATTGCCATACACGGAAGTCGTGCAATGCTAGCTCTACGCCGCCCGCGTGGGCCCCTTGGCCGATGACCAGTGCAGCTGTGGGGACACCAGGTACTTGGCTAGATCTGGCAGCATTATGCATCAGTACCTTCTCGCCGTCTACGAAGAGAGCAAGCAAGCTGCGCTCCTGCTCGACCGCCGCTGTAAGTGCAATGCGACACATACGGTACATCATACATGAGTACTAGCATGACGTACAACTGAGACCCCTCTCCCTTACACTCGATGCATGTACCAGCGAAGTGGTGCCATCGGCCGCGTTGGAGAGATGGTTGAGCTCGTGAACGTCCGGAGGGCTCTGTCGACGAGAACCACAACCCTCGAACGTGCGCAACAAGTTGGCCGTTGCTATCGATACCGCACGCCCACGTCGGCGATT
Source organism: Globisporangium megalacanthum (assembly GCA_023334115.1). Taxonomy (NCBI): domain Eukaryota; phylum Oomycota; class Peronosporomycetes; order Pythiales; family Pythiaceae; genus Globisporangium; species Globisporangium megalacanthum. The sequence continues at coordinate 19,537 of JAASGD010000155.1, forward strand.
CCACCACCCAGCAGCAGCAAGACGACCACGTCAGTTCTGAAGCGGACGTAGTTGGACGCAGCAGCACCCAGCACTCCCACGTGCTGCTCTCTGAAGCTAGTGCGAGTAGCCCGTGTGCGCCCGCCGCACTCGCAGGTTGCAGACAGCACGGAGACGCCAAAGATGAAGGAGGTGTGTCCGAATTAACTGGAGGCCACTCTCCGCCGCCAACAAGCAGCGAGTATCGTGGTAGGTCGTCGCTCGAGAGCGCCATCAAGCGTGGATGTTGTCCTTGATTTCCCTGCGCCACCCTTGCTGGACGTCACCACCACGCTCGAGCGACGTCTCGTCCTTCTTGCCACTGCCACTTGGATCCCCCGTCGATAGCACACACCTGCGGCTCCTCAGTCCTGCTGCTGCTGTTTGTACCTTTAGTTGTTCGATTGTAACTTCCACTGTCGACAAGGCGCTTTCGCCCCTGCTTCCTCCACTACTCAAGCGCAATCCCGAGGTCGCCCATGACGCAGCGGCGCTACCCGCCGTGGTTACAGAAGGCCCTGTATGTGAAGGATCAAACCGAGCGCTTCTGGAACGAAGACCGAGAGCGGCAGCAGAAGCCATCCAGCACAAATCCCGCATCGCAGATCCCTGCAGCTCCCGCACCACTCTCGACCCAACTTGGAAAGCCCACGCCAACGTCGACCTCGAACGCAGACGTGTGGGCCGCTATCGATGCGTGCGACGCGAGTGCTATGAGAGACTTCGCTGAGCGCGATGCACTGTGCGCTGCCACTCGGCGAGAGACCGCATGGACAGAGGACATCAGGTATAGTGGCGACGGCGTGACGCTGCTGCACGAGGCGGCGGCACGAGGCGACCCAGCGATCGTCGCAGTGCTACTCAACGCGCTGCAGATCAGCGATGCGCACGAGTCAGTGCGAAGCGCAGTGAGCAGTGTGGACACGCACTGTAGTCGGACGACGCCGCTGCTTGCGGCGTGCCGAAGCTCAGAGGCCAGTCAGTGTGTCGATCGTAGCATGGGCGTTGTACGAGTGAGCGTCAGCGACCTGCAACTCGGTGACGCTCACAGCTAAGAAACGCTGTGGCTTGTTCAGGGACCAAGTGCGAAGCGACTCGAGGTCGTTCGGCTACTCGTTGACGCTGGAGCGGATGTGGCGCATCAAGACGCCCATGGTGACAACGTGCTCCATTGGTGCGCGCGCGAGTCGCGGGCGACGCTGTTGCGATATTTTCTGATTGAGACCGACGCTAGCGTTACTGCGCTCACCACTGAGAACTACAAGCGCGACACGGTGCTGTGCTGCTGCTACTCCTGCCTATCCACTGCGCTGCTGTCGTGAGAGGTTATGTTCGCGCGATCTGCTGCTCACGTGTCCTATTGCTATGGCTACTTGTACGCACCTTCGAAACCACCGGCAAGCCTCTCGCGATCGCGAAGCGGAAGCTTGCACACCAGCCCACGATGCTAGCGAGGACGACGTTCAGCTTGCTCAACGCCGCGAAGAGCGAGTGCACCGTCCGCGCGAAGCTGCAGGTAGTGCGGCGCCACCAAGCGCAGCAACGAGTGGATGCACGCAAGTCCGAGTCGCTGGAGCTCCAAGCCGCGCTTGAGAGTGCCGGCGCGGCGCTCGATAGAGCAGACCGAACCTGGAAATTTGCGCTGCAACAAGCAGAGCTGAGCCGCCAAGCCGCAGAAGCTGCGTACGTCGACGCGAAAGCGCAAGCCGCAGTACGCGCAGCGAACGAGTGGCTCGAGTCAAAAGACGGGCAGAACTACGTCAAGAAGCACCTCCCGATTGCGGTGCTAGAGCTTAAGCTTGACACTCAAAGCGGCAAGGCGGCAAAACGGATCAAGGACTCGAAGAAAGAGGCGACGTACCGGGTGTACGACGCGTTCTGCCGAGAGAAAGAGGTCGAAGCGAAGCGCTTCGCGATCGACGTGTTCCGTGCAAAGAACCCTCCGTACCCGAGAGAGAGCTGGAAGCTGCCGACAAAGTAAGTTCAAAGTACAGTACAGTGTAGGTTGCAGATCAGAGAGCGAGAAAGAGTGAGCATAACACCCAAACATGAAACGTTACGCCACGTCGGACGAGTCGCCACCACTCCCAAGATTGCGACGCTAAACAGGAAGACATTGGTTTGAGAGACCATGAAGGCGGTCGGCGATGGAGACGACACAGGCGACGCAAAGGCGGTGGTGCGTAGCGTGAGCTTTTGGTCGGATGGACCGACGCTTGCGGTGCGAACAAACTGACATTAGGAATGTTGCTGTGGCAGCCCGCACGATCCAAGCTCCGCGAGCCTGCAGATGTCAAGGTCGTACGTGTGTCGTGTCAATGTCATCGGCACTGGCCGTGTTAGTAGTCTGAGAGCGCATGCCGTTCGCACTCGCTCTTAATTCTCTCGATACACTGGCTTCGTGCTTCCCAGACAACACTCACGTCCAAGACCGCAGCTCCAAAGGACGAGAAACGCGCGTGCGCTCCTTCTTTCTGCAGCTCACTCTCTCTGCTCTCATCGATGTGGTTGTTCGCTCCCCACTCTCATGTAATACCACACACCCCTTGTGCGATATACACCTCGTCGGCCTGGTATGCACAGCGACGACGCTGACGCCAAGGCTCTCGCACGGCCCGATAGTGGAGGACCCACCGCGGGTCTGAAAGAGTCCAAGCTCAAGCAACCTGAGGCTCGCCCCAAGATACTCGACAAGGTCCGGACACTGGTATCGTCGCCCGCGCCGAAGACGGCAACCACCGCCTCCAACACATTAACAGCACCGGCCGCTGGTTCCAAGGGAGGCTCAGATCCGAGCGACACACAGCAGGCAAAGCGAGTACCACCACCACCCGACAAGAACTCGTCCAAGGCGAATCGCTCCTTCGCCCGCGCTGAGAGCAAAGAGAGCGGCACGTCGCTGCACAAAGTAGGCAGCGTCCAGTCGCTCGCGAATGAGATCCGCCGCATTCGGTCGCTCCGGAACGACCCAGAGAGCAAGCCAGCCGAGGAGAAGAGCAAGAAGCCCGAGAAGAAAGTCAGGTGAGGAGTCGTGCTCACCAGCGGAGTTGTTCGGCGACACTTGCTCACGTACCGACCCACAACCATGCTGCTCTCTCTGCTTGTCCGTGCCTCTCATATCGGTCGTGCAGCGCTCGGTCGAAGATCAAACTTGAGATCGCTGAGCTCCCGTCCTTCGAGGAAGGGCTCGACGCTGCTGCTGGCGCACCTGGACGACAACAGACGCAGAGTCCGACACTGCAGCTCCGCCCGCTCTCGACCTCGTCGCCCACTTCGTCGTCGTCCACGGGCAAGCGAGGGATCAGTCGGGATTTTGCCCAGGGACTCGGTTTCAACTTCCAACTCGACCTGCACCAGAGCACGGAGCGACTCGACAAGTCGTTTGACCTCTCGGCGTCCGGTACGTTCGACGCTGTGGGCTTTCAGATCAAGCAGAGTGGGATCACACGGTCCCCCGACCGATTGGTGGGGCAGCAGCCGTCGAACGCGAAGAAGCACCTCGTGAAGCTCGGCGTGCTCGGTCGTGGCGCGAGCGGCGTGGTGCACAAAGCGCTGCACGTGCCATCGCTGTTGCTTGTGGCTGTGAAAGTGATCCCCGTGTTCGAGAACGATAAGCGCCACCAGCTCATCGCAGAGCTCAAGGCGCTGTACAACAACCTCTCGACGCTCTCGGACGACGTCGCTGAGCGGCGGACGGTCGCGTGCCCCGAGATTGTCTGCCTCTACGACGCGTTCATGAACCCGAACGAAGGCAACGTGTCGATTGTCGTCGAGTACATGGACGGCGGGTCGCTGCAGGACATTGTCGAGACGGGCGGCTGCACGTCCGAGAGTGTGCTTGCCAACATCTCGTACCGCGTGCTCAAGGGACTCCAGTTCCTGCACAGTACGCACCAGCTGCACCGCGACATCAAGCCGGGCAACCTGCTCATAAACCACTTTGGCGACGTCAAGATCTCGGACTTTGGCATTGTACGCGAAATGGAGAACTCGGTCGCGAAAGCCACGACGTTCGTCGGCACCCTCACGTACATGTCACCGGAGCGGATCGCGAGCGAGGTGCGTGGTTCTGCGTTCTTGGTGATCTTGACGGCCTCACAGCGTCACGAAGCTCACTGACGCACTGTGTCGACACTGTGCTTTCTGTATCCCAGGAGTACTCGTACAAGTCGGACGTGTGGTCGTTCGGGCTCTCGATCATGACGTGCGCGCTTGGCAGGTTCCCGTACTCGTCGAAAGGGGGCTACTGGGAGCTGCTCCACATGATCCGCAATGAGCCCGTGCGTCGACACCCGAGCCTCTCGCCACTTGACAGCGAACCTGACTGGTCTCGAGTAGAGCTAGGCTGACTGGCGCAGCTGACTGATGTCTCTGTCTTGCTTCGTTTGTACGCAGCCTCCGCGACTTCCGGAAGGCGAGTTCTCGAGCGTCTTCCGCGACTTCCTTGACAAGTGCTTACAAAAGGATCAGAGCGAGCGCTGGAGCGTCAAACAGCTACTGAACCACGAGTTCGTTCGCCACTGCGAGCGCCAAGCGGGAGCTGTCTCGACGTCTGCAGTTGCTCCGGACGACTCGGTCGACTGGTGCAGCAGTAGCGGCACCATTGCTGCCACAGCAGCCAAGGACGTGGACAGTGGTGCTGCCGCACGGTCTCCGACAGACGACGAGTCGAAAGAGCAGCTTGAGGTCGACGAGATCGTGCTCAAGGTCGCCGAGTACTGCATGAAGGATGCCAAAGAGCTGGTCACGGAGCACGCGTACTCGCTCGATGACATTGTGGCGTGGATCAAGAAGCTCCCGACGATGCAGCGCGTGTGAGTGACAGCCTCTGTATGTGGCTATTGCTCGGGCCTGGAAGGGGGAGGGTGAACGAGCACCCACTCACTTGCGTCCTCGCTACTGTACTCGACCAGGAAACTCGCGCGCTTTGCTGACCAGATCGGCGCGAGCCGCCGCCTCGTGTACGCCAAGTTCCAGAGCGCGATGAACGAGCTGCTCCAGGACATTCAAGAGCTGCTGTTCGTCGACGACCAGAAGCCGCAGTCCAAGTGAGCGAGCCTTCATGCCAATACGGCTACGTCCCAGTACATACCAGTCGAACGCTCCAGGCACCAGTCCAACACATGATGCAACAACACGTAGGATTACAATCGTGTCCGCTCAGAGGCGGCAGGTGGTACTGGTATACATAAGTTACGTGGGGGAATGAGAGTTGAGGGAGGGGCAGTCAGTCGTCACCACTACATGAGCGCACACGCGTTCTGGTCGTCAGTCGACTTGAGCTTGTGCTTGGCGTTCGAGTTCGTCTTGTTCGCGCTCTGGTGGAACGAAAAGTTCCGGCGCAAGTACCCGACCACGAGTCGGTTCTCCTTCTTCAGGAGCTCAAAGGCGCTCGCGAGCGACCGCACGTCCTCGGCCGACGGCTGCTTCACGTCCATCACGCGCTCTGTCGCGAGTTGCACACGGAACGCGGCCTTGGACACGCGCATCGCTGCGACGTACGCGGACGAGCCCTTGAGCGAGTGGCTCTCCCGTCGCAGCACGACGTAGTCCTTCTCCACGAACGCCGTCTCGATGCGGCGCATGTACTCTTCGCACACCATGGCGTACTTTTGCAGGAAGCTGAAGAAGAGACTCTCGTTCCCGCCGCATTGCTCCACGCCCTGTGCGTAATCCACCGGGTCGCCGTCTGGGATCGCAATCTCCTCCGGCACTGCAGTCGACGTGATCGAACTCGGGCTCGAGGACACCACCATGATCCCAGCGTCGAGCGCGTCTTGGAGGTTGCTCACTACGGCACCCTGGGACTGCGACGGGTTCTCCATCCCGTTGAAGTCGAACTCGTACTCGGGCGAATACGTCGACGACTTGCGAGGCGGCAGCGCACCATCGACGTACGGCGACGTCCCTGCCAGCCCGAGCGAGAGCGCAGCAATAGAGTTCACATCGCTGTGCGCATCGAGGTACAGCGAACTCGTTCCGTTCGAGAGCGATTCTCTACCTGGCGGCGTCGCGAGCAGTGCGTCGCGAGCAGCTTCGAGCGTCGTGTTAGTCGCGTCCGACAGACTCGACGCCACGCTCCTGCCCTCACTCAGCGTCGCCAGCGATGTGAAGAGCGCGTCCGTGTTCGCGAGGTGCAGACCGCCAGTGTTGTGGCTCAGCATCATGGGGTCTTCGAGCTCTAGGTCCGCGATCGCGCGCGTGAGGTCGAGCGCTTCGCTGTGCGTCGACGCCGGCACGAGGTTGGCCACGCTCGTTTCGCCGTCGTCATCCGAGTACAGACTCGGCTCGCGACTCGACGCCTTGTTCCCGAAGTACCGCACAACCATCCACTGCCGAATCGCGACACGCAGCGTCGGCTTGGAGATCGGCTTGACGATCACTTCGTCCATCCCGGCGTCGAGGCACTTCTTCCGGTCGCCACTCATCGCGTACGCTGTGAGCCCGACGATCGGGATGCGTGGGATCCGCATCTCGCGCTCGAACTCGCGGATGCTCGCGGTCGCAGTGTACCCGTTCATGATGGGCATCTCGCAGTCCATGAGCACCATGTCGTACAGCTCGTGGTGCTCCTTGTACGCGAGCAGCGCGTCCCGGCCGTTCGTCTCCCACTGCAGCAAGTGGTTGTCTTCCACGCAGTAACACTTGACCACCTCCCAGTTAAACTCGTTGTCTTCCACGACGAGGATGCGCGCGTGCTTGGGGATCACGTCGTTCCGGCCGAGGTCCAAGCCCGCGTCGAGGTGCAAGATGCTCGGGAACCGCTGGGGGTCGCTGAGTGCCTCCTCTTCCATGCGGCGCACGATCACTGTGAAGAAGAACTCGGAGCCTTCGCCGAGCTCGCTGTCGACGTCGATCGAGCCGTCCATGAGCTCAACGAGCTGCTTACAGATCGCGAGCCCGAGCCCCGAGCCTGTCGGGTTGTTCTTGCGCGTCCGCTCGAGCTTCGTGAAGAGCGAGAAGAGCCGGGACTTTTCTTCCTCGTCCATGCCGATGCCCGTGTCTGTGACCTGGAAGAGCAGCTTGATGTGCGACTTGGGAATGTCCGGAGCGGGCACTGTGCTGCAGTTGATCGTGATCGAGCCCTCGAGCGTGAACTTGATCGCGTTCGACAGCAGGTTGAGAAGCACTTGGCGCAGCCGCACGACGTCGCCGACCACGAACTTGGGCACCGCGGGCGCGCAGTACATCGACAGCCGGATGTTCTTCTCGCGAGCCTTGAACTTGAAGATCTCGATCGAGTAGTCGAGCAGGTCCTCCATCTTGAACGGGTCGGACGAGAGCTCCATGTGACCCGCCTCGATCTTTGACAGGTCCAGGATGTCATTGATCAGGTTCAGCAGGAGCGACCCCGACACGTACGCCATGTGCACGTACCGCTCCGGGACCTTGTCGAGCTTCTGCTCCCGGAGCAACTCGAGCATGCCGAGCAAACCGTTCAACGGCGTCCGCAGCTCGTGACTGAACGACGCCAAGAAGTTCACCTTGGCCTGCTCCATGTGCTTCTTCGCCGTGTAGTCCTGTCCCACGCCGATCACACCGCGGATGTTGCCGTGCATATCCTTCTTGCTCGACGCGTTCACGAGCAGCAGCAGCGCGCTCTTCGTCTTGGTCGTCATCGGGAGCTCCATCTCGCCCACGTCAATGCCGATCAGCGCTTGGTTCAGCAGACTCTTGACCTGGAAGCGCGACTCTGGGACAATGAACGTGTCGACGAGGTTCATGCCCGTGACATCGGCCTTGTGGTACCCCGTGATCTCCTCGATTTTCTGGTTCCACTCGTTGATGCAGCCGTAGTTGTCGACGCCAAAGATTGGCGCGTTCGCCGTGTCGATGAGCCGGAAGTACTCGTACTCTTGCGCGATACGGTCCGTGATGTCCTGTCCGATCCCAACAACGCCGACAATGTTACCATGGAGATCGTTTCGCGGCGTCGCGTTCAGCAGGATCTCAATCTTCGTCCCCGGCCGCGTGATGAGCGGGAACTCAAAGTTCGCAGTCTCGACACCGTTCAGCGCCTTCGAAAACACCTCGGCAACGATCGGGCGGAACTCGGGCGAAATGAACGTCTCGACAAGGTTCTCGCCCATCACCTCAGCGGTCGTGTACTGCGTGATCTGCGCCGCCTTCTTGTTCCAGATGTTCACGCACAGGTTCGCGTCGACACCGAAGATTGGCGCGTTCGCCGTGTCGATCAGTCGCGTGTACTCTTGGTCCTGCGCAATGCGGTCCGTCAGGTCTTGACCAATACCCACGACGCCCACGATCTGCCCGCGCTGGTCGAACCGCGCTGTCCAGTTGAGCAGGATGCTCACGTTGCGCTCGGTCCGCGTCAGCACGCCGACCTCCGAGTTCGTCGTCTCGTCACCCTTGAGCGCTTTCGTGAGCACGCGCGCGACTTCTTCGCGGTACTCGTCTGCGAGGAAGTTGTTCACGAGGTTCTTCCCGAGCACCTCGACTTTCGTGTACTTGGTAATGTCCGCCATCTTGCGGTTCCAGATGTTCACGTTCCCGCTCGCGTCAACGCCAAAGATCGGCGCGTTCGCCTTGTCGATCAAGCGCGCGTACTCCTGCTCTTGGGCAATACGATCCGTAATGTCCTGACCAATGCCGACCATCCCCATCACTTCACCGTGCTCGTTGTAGCGCGATGTCGCGTTCAGCAGGATCTCGACTCGACGCCCAGACTTGGTGATGAGCGGGAACTCGAAATTCGCCGTCTCGACGCCCTCGAGCGCTTTCTCCAGTACTGTGCGCACGGCCTCCTTGTAGTCCTTCGTGATGAACTTATCAACGAGGTTCTCACCAATCACGTCCGCCGTCTCGTACCGCGTGATGATCGCTGCCTTGCGGTTCCAGATGTTCACGTTGCCGTTCAGGTCCACGCCAAAGATCGGCGCGTTCGCCTTGTCGATCAAGCGCGTGTACTCCTGCTCCTGGGCAATCCGATCCGTAATGTCCTGGCCAATCCCAACCATGCCGATCACTTCACTCTTTTCGTCGTAGCGAGGTGTCGCGTTCAGGAGGATCTCGACGCGCCGACCGGACTTTGTGATGAGCGGGAACTCAAAGTTCGCAGTCTGGACACCTTCGAACGCTTTCTCCAGCACGGACCCAACCGGCACTTTGTAGTCCTCTGTGATGAACTTCTCGACCAGGTTCTCACCAATCACGTCTGCTGTCGTGTACTGCATGATCTCCGCTGCCTTCTTGTTCCAGATATTGACGTTGCCGTTTGTGTCGACGCCAAAGATCGGCGCGTTCGCGGTATCGATCAGGCGCGTGTACTCTTGTTCCTGTGCGATGCGAATCGTGATGTCCTGGCCGATCCCCACGACACCGACAATGTTGCCCTTCTCGTCGTAGCGCGGAGTGGCGTTGAGCAGGATCTCAATGCGGCGCCCAGACTCGGCGATGAGTGGGAACTCAAAGTTCGCAGTCTCGTCGCCCGCCAACGCCTTCGAGAGCACGTTCCAGACGCCGACCTTGTAGTCCTGGTGGATGTACTCGTCCACAAGGTTCGCGCCGATGACGTCCCGCGCCATGTACTCGGTGATCTGCGCGGCTTTGCGGTTCCAGATATTCACGCGGCCTTCGATGTCGACCCCAAAGATCGGCGCGTTCGCCGTGTCGATCAGCCGGATGTACTCCTGCTCCTGCGCACGCCGGTCCGTCACGTCCTGGCCGATCCCGACGACGCCTGTGATTTCGCCGTTGTGGTCGAATCGTGGCGTCGCATTGAGCAGGATCTCGAGCCGCCGGCCGCTCTTCGTCATGAGCGGGAACTCAAAGTTGGCCGTCTCGACGCCCTGCAACGCCTTCGAGAGCACCTGAACAACAGCGCTCTGGAACTCGTCGTGGATGTAGTTGACGAGCTCTTCGCCCACAGCGTCCGCGTTCGTGTACTCGGTGATCGTCGCTGCCTTCTTGTTCCAGATCGTCACGCGGTAGTCCTTGTCGACACCAAAGATCGGCGCGTTCGCAGTGTCAATGAGGCGACTGTACTCTTGCTCCTGCACGATGCGCTCCGTGATGTCCTGGCCAATGCCCACGACACCGACAATCTGGCCCAAGTGGTCGTACCGCGGCGTCGCATTCAACAGGATCTCGACGCGCCGGCCGTTCTTTGTCGTCATGGGGAACTCAAAGTTCGCAGTCTCGCAGCCCTGGAAAGCTTTCTGGAAGACCGCGGCGACTGCAGTCTGGTAGTCTTCCGAGATGATGCACGAGACGAGGTCGTTGCCCATCACTTCATCCGGCAAGTACTCGCTGATCTCGCACGCTTTCTTGTTGAAAATCACGATCCGGCCGTCTGTGTCGACCCCAAAGATCGGCGCGTTCGCCGAGTCAATGAGCGTCTGGTACTCCATCTCCTTGGCGTTCCGCTCCGTCACGTCCTGCCCGATCGCGACGATGCCCATGACAGAGCCCGAGTCGCCGATCTGCGGCGTGAGGCAGAGCATAATCTCGACCCGCGAGCCCGTGGCCGTGACGAGCGGGAGCTCAAAGTCCCGACCCGGGACGCCAGTCGCGAGCGTCTGCTTGATCGCGTCACCTACGCTTGCGCGGGACTCGTCGATCACGAGGTCCACGAGCGGCACACCGACGACCGCTTCGAGCGGGTAGCCCGTGAGCGCCGCCGCCTTGGCGTTCCAGACCTTGATGTTCCCCTCCTGGTTGAGCTCCACGATCGGCGCGTTCGCCTGCATGATCACGCGCGAGTACTCCTTCTCGTGCAAGCTCCACTCGGTCACGTCCTGGCCGATCGCGAGCACGCCGAGCACATTGCCGTCGTCGTCGACGTCGGCGCTAAAGTTCGTCAGCACTTGCACGTTCTGGCCCGTGATCGCCGTCTTGAGCGGCACGCGCACGTCGCGCACAGTCTTGAGTGGCCGCTTGCGCACGCCGTCAATCATGTCCGTGACAGACCACGCGGTGGCTTCCAAGACAAAGTCCTGGAATGGCTTCCCGACCGCGTCGCTCGGCGAGACGCTCGTGATCGTCATCATCTTTTTGTTCCAGAGCGTGACGAGCCCGTCGGGCGAGAGGCCGATGATTGGCGCGCACGCCTCGTCCAGCAAGCGGTGGAAGCGCCCATAGATCTCCTGTCCGAGCTGCTGTGCGGGCGACGTCTCGCTCGGTAGTGGCAGCAGTGAGAACGCGCTGCCACCACGCGAGCTCCCGCTGCCACTGCCACTGATCGACGCGCTCGGTCGCCGCTCGCGTGGCTCACTCGCACCGTCGGTGCTGCTGCTGCTGCTGCTTGCGAGCATCTTGAGAGTGTTCGGCATATTGGTGCCTGCCTGCCTGCTTGTGCCCACCTCTCGGCTCTCCATCCCTCCCTGGAAAAGGGGGAAGGAGAGGGAGAGTGACCGTGTGGTTCTTTCGACGCTTTTCTGGAGAGTGCGAACTCACTCGCTCCCGCCGCTTCACGCAGCGAATGAACGGAGGTTGAGGCGGGTGGGTGCTAGTCCTCGCTGTCGGACGGACGGACGAGAGCTGCTGTTGCGCTGTTGCGCTGTTGCGGTTATCGCTCGCGGTGGTGCCTCGTTGAAGAGAGACGGCGCGAGCTTACTTGAGCTCGTCTCGCCCTTGCCGAGAGGAGAAGAAGCGAAGTGGGGCTGTCTGCCACTCACTCGCTCGCTCGCTCACACTTTTTTGCTTTCTTTTTGTGTTGTTGGATCGCAAGGGAGCTGTGCTGACTCAACCCGCAGAATCGAACAATTGGCTCGCAGTTCCTGGTTGAGATTCGACAGTGCGGCAGTTGCATTTTAGTCAAGTGAATCCGCACACTTTTCGCAAATGCGTCGAACCTTTGGTGCTTGTGATTTTCGCTGTTACACTATTTTGCAACGGCTGAAAACTAGCTGTTGCTTGTTTTGCAAGCTAGAGGAGAAGGGCCAGTCGCCACAAACTACAGGTTGATGACTGCGTCTTTGATGGCGCGGTCTTCAAGCACGTGCATGACGAGCGTGGAGCTTCCAAACGAACGCACCCAGTCAGTCGGAAAAGCGTCAGTGACAGCACTACAGCGACAGCACACCAGCACTCAGAACGTCCAACAGGACGCACCAGGTTGGTCAATGTCTCTTGGTGTCTTCACCAATTCTTGGTGTCTTGGTCTCCCAGTTTCTCTCTGGCGCTGCACACACAAAGGCGAACTTGTCCAGTCGAACCAAGCAAGCAAACTCGCTGCGAGAGTCCAGCTCAACTCGCTCGCTTCCAGCGCTCCACGGGTAATCGCCAGAATGTGAGCAGTCTGGGGACTTTCCGCAAATGTGTGAACCAGGCGTCAGGAAGCGAGTGCGCACTTAGACGATTAGGTGGGCATCCGCACCTTACGGAAGTACAGTGGCGGACACAATATTAAAACTTTGCCGCATATCCACACAGTGCGCAACACCGCTTCCTCGAATGGCACACAAACAAATCTGCAAACACAGCAACAACCGTCGAACTGGACGCTGTCATCTACGCGATGCTTCTCACTATAGGCATAGAGTTCACCAGCGGGAAGGAGTTCGTAGCGTACGTCCAAGACTACGCACTGGCAGAGAACAAGCACGTTCACGTCAAGACGCGAGGGGGAAACAACAGAACTGTCGTTTGCTCCGCCCCCCAAATGCGCGTTCTCAGTAACAGCGTACAAGCGCTCAGCTGCAGTCAACGAGAGCACCCCATTCTACGTCTCGCCGATGAACCTGGAGCACATTGACTGCGTGGCAACGGCGCGGCCGTCCACTCGGCAGATTGCTTGGCTTCCCAGCGTCGTCAGCGCAGTTCCCGCAGACGCCCGGGTCCCTGCATCGTTCATCCAAACACAAGTGCAAGCGCTCCGCTCCGTCGACTTGTCCGACCGCCAACGAACCGTATACCGAGCAAAGCGAGTTCTCCACGAACAACTCGGAGAGGAAGAGAAAGTGTCCTACAAGTGGCTCCCCAGACTCTAGGACGCATTCAAAGAGCTCAATCCAGCAAGCGTGATCAAGTTGGAGAGAACAGAGGGCAGTTGATTTCTTCGGTGTGCCATTGTCTTTGGCGCGGCTGTGGGTTCGTCGAAGGGGATGCAGAAGATCTTAGGCATCGACGGTGCCCACTGCAAGCACAAGTTGTACAGCGGCATTCAGCTGGTGTTGGTGGGGCGTGACGGCAACATGAACAACGTTCGGGTGGCAAGCCCACTGACCCCGAATGAGAGCGAGGACAACTGTTCGTGGTTTCGGAGCGCATGCGTGGAGTGCGGGCTGAAGCTCGACGTCCCGATCATACCGGACCGTGGACCGGGACTCACCGCCGCAGCACGGACGCTAGGTGTCAAGCTGAAGCACTGTACCCAGCACATCCTCCGTAACATCATGTACCGATTTCCGCAAGTTTATCGACACGAGCACGCAGGCATCACTTGGGCGATGCAGTCAGCACTAGACGCCAGCCTCTTCCAGTCTCAGCTCAGCCTTCTCGGCGTAGCGTGTGGCGAATCAGCGAAGAGTAACGTCGCCGGCATCGGCCCGATACATTGGGCTGTCCACGCAAACATTGGAGGGGACAAGATGTACAGGCTTCGAACGACGAACTTTGTGGAGAGTGAACTCAACACCTCTCTTCTCAACGAAACTCGACATAAGCCTCCATTTCCTTTCGTTCAAGCATACCTGGCGTTTGTGCGAGACGACTTCAAGAAGAAGAGCGACCGTGCCAAGCAGTGGACCGAAGAGGGCGGGATCATCACACCAGCAGCACTTCAACTCTACGAGGATGAGCTCAAGGTGGTGGGGGAGTATGCAACGACATCATCCATGCCTTCTCAATGCTGCGGCGGCCGGTTTACAAGCGGAGAGGGGTGCTGTCTTCCAATGCCTGCTCGCGCGGCTTTCCAAGTCAGCACGGGATACCGTGTCGCCATATGATTCGAGCTCTGAAGGCGGTGAAGGCAATCGATACGGTGTTCGACTACTTCGAGGAGTGTTACAAGGTATCAACTTACGCGTCAGCGTTCTCAGGCAAGTTCGGGCTCCTACCAATCGAGGACGAGGTCAAAGAATCTGTCCTCTTGCCGCCCGATCAACTGAACATCCGCCCACGTCATGCGGTGTCTAGACGCATTGCAAGTCGTGGAGAATCCGCAACGTCTAGCCACTACCGCGTTCGGTGCTCAAGTTGCAAGCAGTACGGTCACAACAGACGTAGATGCCATATCGTAGAACTAATTGTGGAACAGTGATTGAATGCCATCTCTGTGTTTTCGATGCGTATTGTTCGGTCACTTTGGCCTTCTGTCGTTAGCGAGTACACTCACTCGAGGCAGCGCGAACACGTCTCCATGATGAATGTGCGGGAATCTTCTGGATGTTCGTTTGTCAGTACAAACTGCGAAGGTGTCCATGAGCTTGGTCTCCGTTCTACAAAGTGATCATGTAATGCCAATATCAGTAAACATGAATGTATTCATTGGGCTTTACCAAGGCAAGATGTAGATCCGCACGCACAGTCAAACCACAGATTCTTCCCGTAGTCGACAGTCATGATCTCGCCGGGCTCGATGTTCTCAATAGCGATCACTACAACAGCGAGTCGGCGGCGGTAGCGCTTCTCCACGAAGACAGCCTTGGCAGCACAGCTTTGGTTGGTGAATCTCGCGATTCCTCCGGCGGGGGCTGCGTCGATGTAGATTGTCGCCCCATCCGGGCCCCGTTCGCTTGTCTCAAGAGCGTAGTCACTGACTTGTGTGTCGGCTGCTTTGAAGTCAAACGTTGAGAGCACCCCCTCCCCCAATACTGGGTGATGCGCTCGCCTCGCTTGATCTTTGTTGTCGCTCGGACTCCGTAGCCGAACTGCCCTCTCTCGAGCTGGAGACACGACTTTGTCTGAAGTCGGTTTCCGCAAAGACTGTCGAGCCGACAGTTACTTGCGTCGCAGAAGTAGGCAAGTTCTGAGTTGATGCAGCTGTAGTACGAGCAACTGGCTACGCAGTCACACGGGTCCACCGATCCCGTGACCTTTATCTTGATCCGTTCGGGGTTTTCGTTTTTCCCAATCTGGCGCACCCCGACAGGCCATTCGCAAGCCCCATCTGAGCTCTTGTCCGAGTCGGGCAAGTGGTCGTATGTTTCCTCCTCGCTTGGCTCGCCCCAATTCTGCTCGACCACGTTCTCGTTCAGCTTCTCGTCGTCCTCGCTCTGCACCACACTGCTCTCGTCCTGGTCGTCGCCGTCCACGTCGCGCTCGGCGTCGCCCTGGTACCAAAAGTCCTTGTTCTGGAGTAGCTCTTCGCTGTCCCCAAATTGCTC
>JAASGD010000156.1:0-34829 GCA_023334115.1 Globisporangium megalacanthum
AGGGTGGGGGTGAGGCTGTCGCGTATGTGTGCTTAGTATCTAAGAAGAGAGAGGGACGGAGGGAAGGAAGAAGGACGCATGGTCGGTCATAGACTTAAGTGAGTGTGCTCGTGTGTCGTTCTAAGTGTCTGTTTGTATGACTAGGAGCGCCATGGACGCCACGCTATCTACGGCCGTCGCAGGCGTCGGATCTTCTCGAGCTTGGCCGACCGGCCTCCTGTCAGCGCCCGCACTGTCGCGAGCACGTCACCAAAGTTGCCACCATCACCACTGTCGCTGTCGTCGCTGTCGGTCGCACGCGACAGAGACGGCGGGACGCCCACTTCCCGTGCGAGTACTTCGAGCGCTGTGCGTAGGAACCCAAGAGCGCGGCCGGCCGAGTCGCCACAGCACAGGACGCCAAAGACGCCGGCCGTGAGGCTGTCGGCGAGCAAGAACACACTGCCGACGCTCCGCTCGACGTCGTAGCAGACGCCGTGGAGCCGACACGTGTGGAAGAGCGCACTGTACTGCATCGTTGATACGCTCGGGTGGGCGACGTACTCGCACACGACGTAGCACCGCTGGACGCCCACTCTCTCGAGCGACGCGAGGCCCAAGTGCGTCGCCTCGTGCACGACGAGGTCGCCAGCTGAGACGCCAGCGGTGGCACCACCGGAGGAGGCTGCCGGTCCGAGTGGCAATGACGTCGACGCTGGCGCTGGCAGGTGGTACAGTCCCGAGCCGGCGTTTATAGTGCCTCGGGTGAGCATGTGGAAGACTGCGAACGTTGACGCCGAGTCGGTCAGGAACGGATGCAGCGCCAGGGCCCACAGTCGCGGTGTGCGCGTCTTGTCTTCGTCAAAGACGAGGAAGTCGACGCTCGAGTAGCCAAAGACGCGCTCTTCAGCGAGCAGCTTCCCGATCGCACACGACGCTCCCTAGGCCAACGAACCGAACGACGTATCCGTTGAAACCGCGACACGATAAGACACACTCGAAGCGCATAACGACACACACGGACACACGGATGGACGCACTCGGATCGCTTCGTACGGCGCCGCTGTCTGCGGGAACGCGTAGCCGACCGGTGTGTTCCGAAACGCATTCGTGCGGGACGCTCCAGCGCCCCCGCCGCCGCTCATGACAATGTCTTGCGTGGACGACACGTGCACTTCACCACTAGGCTCGACAAACAGGTTCGCGCGGACGTGGCCCACGACTACAGCGGGGGCAGCTTCGACGACGGCGCCGAACTGTGCGATCGCGTCCGCAAAGGCGACCCAGGTCGGATACACTTCAGGGTGCAGCGGGGACGCGAGACGCGCGAGTGTGCGCTCGAGTTCAGCGAGGACTGCGCGTGCAGCTGTGTCACGCATGCCTGGCTGTCGCCAGTACTCGGCACTGCGCTTCTCGCGCCGGATCTCCCGCAGTGCTGCGAGACTGGAGACGTCGAGCACTGCAGTGCCGGTGCCGAACGGGTCGTAGTCGATCTTGAGCAGCCACACGCGCTGCTCCATGTGCGTCACGATGAGCTTCGCGAGCGCGAATGCAAGCTCGTCCTCGTCGTAGATGTCGTACGTGCCGGTCGCAACGTTCACGTCGGCTTTCATGAAGAAGCGCTTGGCGCCCGACTTGGTCTGGAGCGGCAGCGCGTCGACAGGGTCCGACCCAAGGAGCGGCACACCGAGCGCCAGTGCGAGGCGCTTGTCTTCCCGTCCCGGCACACCGACGACCAAGTACGCCTCCTTGCTCCGGATGTGCCGCCGGATGCGGCGCAGACAGTGCGGCGAGTAGAGCAGCAGTGTCGCGAGCGAGAAGTGCGCTGGGAACCGCGTCGCTTGCTCCGGGAACACGAGCTTCACGCGTGCGACAGGGTCGGCGACACCGCCGAGCTGCAGCAGCTTCATCGAGTACTGCGCCACGTCCGCCGTGAGCTCAAACGGCGAGACGTACACGATCTCGACGTTCGGGTCTGCGATGCCGCACAGCCGAGCGAGTTGGAGGTTCTGCTTGACTGAGAAGTTGTCTGCGCGGACGCGCGAGCGCTCGTCGACTGAGAGCGACGGGACGTGGATCACGACGCGGCGAGCGGCTCGAATACGCGGCCACTCGCGCTGGAGACGCTCCATCTTGGCCGTCCACTGTTCGTGCTGCTGTGCGCGTTGGCGCGCGAGCTGGCGCTTGAGGTCTTCGTGGCTCGCGAACGCGCGCCAGACCTGCTGGATGAGCTCGGCGCTGGCGTGGCGGCTCCGGAAGCGCTGGTACGTCTGCTGGCTCCACCACATGCGGAAGGCGTTCTGGATTGTCGTGGCAGCTCGCCGCTTGCGGTCTTTTCCCTTGTACCGCTGGCCAGGGCGGCGGATGAGCGACCCGACCTGGTCTTCGTTCACGACGCACGTGAGGAGCTCGCGCTTGCTGTACGACGACAGTTCCATGGACGCTACCATCATGAGCCGCTGCCCGTCCACGTACGCGAGCGGCACGAAGTAGCGCGTGAGCAGCGCCTCGAGCGACCGTATCACCTCTTCCACGCCGCCCCAGACGTCCTGCGCCACGCGTCGGAAGGACACGAACTCGGGCGTCTCGCGCATCGCCTTGCCCTTGTGGATGATGAATTGATGCAGACTGTACGTGTCCAAGAGCTCGTTGTAGCCGCGAACTTTGTCCACGTTCTTGCGCAGATCCTCCATGGCGTTGGCGTCGCCACTACTGCCGCCCACTTGGTCGTCGACGTCGTCGCCCTCGTCCTCGGTCGTGCGCGCATCGCGCTCCTCGTCCACATTCGTCTTGGGGCTCGGACTCTCGCTGTCCTGGTTCATAGAGCTGTGCTGCGTGGTGTGGGATGGAGTCGATGCCGCTGAGCCTAGCGAAGCATGCAGAGTCCCTCGCGTAGCGTCGCCGTGGATGCTCACAGTGACGATCTTTGGACCGCGACTGGCGCTTTCGAGCTGCGTCCCGGCTCCGCCAGCATCGTTCGCGGCGGACTTTTGCACCGCCTGGGGCGACTCAGCGCCTGTGCTGCGCTCGCTCTCGTGCTCTGGCGCCGAGAGGTCGAACTTCAGTGCCGCGACGTTGAAGCCTGACGGGTTCGTGTAGGGTACTGAGGGGCGGATCGGCAGCTCTTCGCGGTGGTAGATGCGCGTCTTGTTGTGCTTCACGATGCTCCCGTGGCTGTTGACGAACGCAGGCGTGAGGTCAGCGCCGACTGGCAGGAAGCCGCGGTTCACGAGACTCAGCATCCCGCTCTTAGCGTCCTGCTCCGAGAGCTCAGGCGCTGGCGCACTCGGGTCGCACTTGTTCACGCTCGGCAGCAGCCGCGCGTTCTGCGCCATCTTCTTCTTCACGAGTCGGCCCTTTGGGAGCCGCTGCAGCGGCGATGGCACCGTGGCGGTGGCGCGTAGCTCCACGGCCGAGTTGCGGAAGCGCTGCGAGCAGGTTCATTGGCCCCAGAGGGTACGAGTGACTGCAGTGAGTGAGAGGGAAAGAGAGAGCGAGAAAGGATAGACTCTCGTCTAGATACCCGTCAGCGTTCGTTCCCTTTCTACACTACATGCACGCACCGCTCGGAAGTACTCCATGTCCGGTCCGCTGGTGTCGAAGCTCGACATGCGACGTGCAGCCATGAGCGACGCGATGTTCTGGCGCGGCCGCGGCTTCGGACTCCCGCCAGCGCCACTGCCTGCTGACGTCACGGCGGGCAGCGCCGACGCTGCGTGGCTGCTCGCGCTCACGAGTCCGTTCAGCACGAGCTCAGCTTTCGCGCGGATCTCGAGCTCTGCGCGCTCCAGGATCTCCTGGAAGGCGACGACGTCGGGCTGCGTCGCGTTGTTGTTGAAGCGCATTGACGGTGTCGACGGCGCCGCGGCCGCCATTTGCTCGCGCATGAGCCGGAGCTGGTCTTGAGTCTGCAAGAGGATCCGCCCGACGTCCTCGACGTGGTGTCGCTGCTGGAGCTCGTCCATGGTGTTCGCGCTCGTCGTGATAGCACGGACTCCGGCGATTCGCGCTCAGTGCCTGACTGAAAAGCTGTGTCAATATGTAGCTGTAACCCCGGTGCTGGACTTTGGACGTCAACGGCTCTCGGATCAGACCCAGAGTCCACTGGTCTGAGCAGTGGGTACACCTGTACCACCGGCAGTGGTACAAGCGATCTTTTGGGCAAGGGACGCCGGCAGTTGCAGACAGCGTGACAAGGTGCGGCGACTGCTCGCGGCGACCGCTCGCATCGTGTGCGGCGCGACTGCGGCACGGACGAGCTCACTTCGGAACTCGCCGACAAGACGCCAAGTGTATGTAGGAGCAGAGTGCGGGAATTGGCGTGGGAGTTCAGAGTGTTGCTCAGCGTGTACATTGGAGTGCCTATTCCTAGAAGTACAGAGTTAGAAGTGGATTATGTTCGCGTGCGACGTGCTTCGAGTCTTGCCTGTCCTAATCGGGAGTGTGTTTGATCCCCAAAGCGCACCTCCTGGTTACATAGCCATCTCCACCATTTTTCCCTCAGAGTTCAGTACTGTACTACCTATTGATAGCAACGGTACTCGTGAGGTCCTCGAGTTTGTCACGTCCAGGGCCCAGAACGACATTCGCAGTCAGCCTCCACATACGTAGAAGGAAGTCCCTTCCCCTCCCTCCCGACCTGAGCGCCAACATGAACATCCTGCGCGTACCAGACGCCAAGCTCGCGACCTCTGGCGTGGACAAGTTCAAGCCCACGTCGTGCGAAGGGTACGTGACTAAGCGCGGGCACTTTCGCAAGTCCTGGCGCGTGCGCTACCTCGTCGTGAACGGCTCGGACCTGCTCGCCGCGTACTTTGAGAGTCGCGACGCGAGCCGCACGGCCGGCGCTGCACCCAAAGGCAGTTTTTACGTCTCGAGCGTCGAGAAGCACGAGTATTGGGTCGGGATGCTCGGCGGCCGCGAGAAGCCGTTCGGGTTCAAACTCGTCGGCCACGCTCCACGCAAGGGCTTTGTCGAGCTCGACGTCTTCGTGGAGACCCTCCCAGACCTCAACAAGTGGGTCGAGGTCGTGCAGAACGCGCTTGACGCTGCCAAGAAGCGCACGTGGAAAGGCGTCTCGGGTGCGTCCGTCCGTCCTATTCGCGCTTCGAGCCGCGTGTCGAGCAGTGAGAGCGTTGGTCCCTAACTGCGTCTCTCGCTTCAATCGTTGTCGTCTCAGACAGCGCCGGCGCGACGAAGAACCTGCTCGGCTTCTCCCTCGGTGCGCCGTCCCAGCTGCACGTGAAGAAGCTCGTGGCCACGAAAGAGGAGCTGCTCAAGGACGCACTGCGGGAGATCGAAGGCGCGAAGCTCATTGGCCAGGAGGCGGTGCATGAGATCGTGGTCCAGGGCGGTGCGTGCAGAGAGGCCAATCGAGACCTCATTGTCTACTGTCTCTTGGCTGCCTGCTGCGTACGCTCACTGGCATCGCTTGCTTGCTCGCAGAGAAACTGGACCAGCTCGAAGGCGACCTCGGACAGGTCGAGAGCGACCTCGACCACGCCGACAAACTGCTGCGCCACATGCGGCGGCCCGTGCTCCACGTCTTCTCGAGCGACTCACGGTCCCCAAAGTCCCCAAAGTCCCTCGGCTCGACGGGCCATAAGAGCGTTGGCCCAGCGGGGGCTCAGTCCCTAGGCGCCGCAGAGCAGCAGCTGTCCACAGACGAGTCCCTGAGCGACCTCGAGCGCTTGGCACTAGCGCTCGGGGAGCTCGAGCAGCAGGCGACCGCCATGAGCGCAGAGGCCGCCAAGAGTACGGAGCAGATCGTGCGCGTGGAGGAGCGGCTGACGGCCGTGAACAATCGCGTGCAGGCGCAGACGAAGAAGGCGAACGTGACGATGAAAGCCGGGAACCTCTTCTAGGAGCCACGCGTCTCTTGCTTTCAGTATCAATGAGCCATAGGGAGCCATAAGCAGCCATAGGACTCAAGCTGGACGCTCCCACGCCCGAGACCTACGAACGACCGACTGACCGACCGACCGACCGAACGAACACGCTCCTCACTTGCGGTCCATAAAGTGCTGGCGACGCAGGAGCTTGTGGTGGCGCACCATCTGCGCGTTGTAGTCTGGGATCTGGTGCTTCGCGCCGTCCGCGAGCTCGCTCTTCGCTTCGATGCGCTGGCCATTCTTGTAAATAAAGTTCTTCACGCCAGCGTCTGCCGTCCAGGGACCAACCAGAACAAGTGAATGAGCGAATGACTGACTGAGCACGCCGTTGTCGTTCTCTCGCGGCTCGTTGCGCTCGAGCCACGACCTGCAAGACGCACCGGATGACGTGCGCGGCGTCACGATCTTCAGGTACCCGATCGACGACTGCGCGCGCGCGAGGAGCTCATTCACTCTGTGTATTGCGACTCTCAGTGCCGACCACTCCGCTAAAGTACGACACGCAGTTCATAACCACACTCGCGACCATAGAACGCACGCCTTGGGGTCGGTGGCGTCACGCGGCGCGCGGAACTCGGCGCGGATCTGCGCCAGCGTTTCGTCGCGCTTGGGCGCTGGCAGCGTCTTCGCCAGGCGCAGCAGCTTCTTGTACACGGGGCGGAGGTCGCCCACACCGATCGTCGCCATTGTAAATTGTCAGTTACTTTCGCACTCAAGCCAACCAGATCAGTACTATAGCTCTTCATTTTCTTCCTTTGCAAGGGACACATTTAGAGGAAGAATTCGTCCAAGTCTGAACTCGACATTTTCATGGCCAACAACGAGCAGTTGACGTCGAAGAAGCGGGAGGCGGTGGAGCAAGCGCCGATGCCGCACGTCGAGTGCGTCTCTCTCTCCTTCCCCATCGCTGCAATTATCACTGTCTATAGAATCACATAGTAACCCTCTGTGGCCTTCTCTCCCTTAGCTTCGCAGCGACGCTCGAGCGTCCAGCGGACGGTGGTCCCGCCACGTTCCACGTCGCAGGCTGGCGCGGATGTGCGTGCCTGCGTCTCTCCCTCTGTAGCGCATGACGCCCCTCTCTCTCTTGCTGTCGTTGACCCCTCTCATCCGACCTCGCAGGTCCGTTCTACCAAAAGACAGCGGACGTCGTGGGCGCCATGAGCGCACTGTACCCCGAGAGCGTCACGCGGGAGCTCCACGAGTTCCCGGACCGCGACGCGTTCCGCACTTGGCTCGCTGCCAGTGCGGACGCGATCGCAGCGAACTTCAGCGGTCCAGACAGCGCTCGCGCGGCCGCGCACACGTCGTCGCCGTTCGTGTGGGCGAACTCGCGCGGCTTCGTCGGCGGCTGCGACGACACGCTCGCGTTCTTCCGCTCGGGCGTCTCGACGCAGTCGTTCACAGCGCCAGCTGCCGTCGTTTCGACGCCAGTCGTCGCGCCTGTGGACGCGGATGACAGCGTGGCGTACGACTACGATTTGATTGTGATTGGCGGCGGCTCGGGCGGGCTCGCGTGCTCGAAAGAGGCGGCCAAGTTTGGCAAGAAAGTGTGCGTGCTCGACTACGTCAAGCCGTCGCCAGCTGGCACGGCGTGGGGACTCGGCGGCACGTGCGTGAACGTGGGCTGCATCCCGAAGAAGCTCATGCACCAGAGCGCGCTGATTGGCGAGGTGCTGCACAAAGACAGTGCTGCGTTTGGCTGGGAAGGCGGGAGCGACGTGACGTTCAACTGGACGGCGATGCTCACGGCGGTGAACCGGTACATCAAGTCGATCAACTTCAAGTACAAGGTCGAGCTGCGCGACAAGAAAGTCAAGTACGAGAACCTGCTCGGGAGCTTCGAGGACGCGCACACGCTCTCGCTGTGGCACCCCAAGAAAGGCACAAAGACCGTCACGAGTCGCGACATTGTGATCGCAGTCGGCGGTCGGCCCCGGCCGCTCGCGTGCGACGGCGGCGCGCTCGCGATCTCGAGCGACGACATCTTTTGGCGCAAGCAGGCGCCTGGGAAGACGCTCGTGGTCGGCGCGTCGTACGTGGCGCTCGAGTGCGCGGGCTTCCTCAAAGGCATGGGCTACGACGTGACGGTCATGGTCCGCTCGATCCTCCTCCGTGGCTTTGACCAAGACATGGCCACCAAGATCGGCGAGTACATGGAGACCGAATCTGCGATTCCGTTCCTCCGTGGCACTGTCCCGCAGTCGATCGTGCAGCTCGAGAGCGGCCAGCTGCTCGTCAAGTGGGTGTCGGCGGACGGCGACGCGTGCGAAGACACGTTCGACACGGTGCTGAACGCGACGGGGCGGGACCCGGACGTTGCAGCGCTTGGGCTCGACAAGGCGGGCGTGCAGCTAAACGCAAAAACAGGCCGCGTCTGGGTCGAGCACGAACAGACGACGACACCCAACATTTACGCGATCGGCGACGTGATCGACGCGCCAGAGCTGACGCCCGTGGCGATCCAGGCCGGCCGGCTGCTCGCCCGCCGTCTGTACGACAATGCGACTGAGCAGATGGACTACGACAAGGTGTGCACCGCTGTGTTCACGCCGATCGAGTACGGCTGCTGCGGGCTGTCGGAGGAAGCGAGCATCGAGCGGCTCGGCGAGGCGAATGTCGAGGTGTTCCACCAGAACTTCACGCCGCTCGAGTGGTCGCTGTCGACTGCGCGTCCGGGGGCGGACTCGTGCTACGTGAAGGTGGTCTGCGACACGAGCCGCGACAAGCTCGTGGTGGGCTTCCACTACCTCGGCCCGAACGCGGGCGAAGTGACGCAAGCGATTGGGCTCGCGATGAAGCTCGGCTTCACGTACAGCCAGATGGTGGACGTCGTGGGTATCCACCCGACGACCGCCGAGGTCTTCACGACGCTCGAAGTGACCAAGAGCAGCGGCGAGAGCGCTGCTGCCGGCGGCTGCTGAGGCTAAGTTCCCTTTCTGCCGCCGCGTCTGCTCGTGCGCGTGCATGCGTGTAGACGACAGCGACCGGAGTCCGTGGTCACATTGGAAGGCCAGCCAGCCATCTGGGGGTGGGCTTAGTGGACTCGGTCGTTGTTGTTTACGTGCACGTGCGCGCGGACGAGCAATGGCGGCGGCGGAAAGGGAGGAGGAAGCGAAGCGTTCTGTTCGCTGGTGTCGCCTCTCCCCACGCCCGCACGGTGGCTGCGGTGGCGGTAGAGGGGGGAGAATGAACGCTGGAGGAACGGTCTGGTGCAGAGGGATGACGCTCTTTCGACAAATCCGCACGCGGAGGCGAAATTGAGCCGAGGAATCTGCGCCGTTGGGAGACGGACGCACTTCGCTGCCTCAACAGCAACAACAGCGACAACAGTGGCAACCTAAGTCGACATTTCGAGGCAGGAGACTTGATAACAAGTCCATTCCTGCTTTCTGTTGTTTGCTTGTGACTTGGACACTGATAAACTGGCCGAAAAACTGCTCAGTTGTTGACCACACTGCGTCATTTATGTGTGAACTTGATGGCACTCAATCACAAAATCAAACATAAACAGCTCATGCAAAGCAGAAACTACGCAGTTTATGTGTGAACTTGACAGCATTCAATCACAAAATCACACATAAACAGCTCATTTGAAGCCGAGTTGCGCAGTCTTTGTGGTAACTCGAATCGAGATATGCTCACAAATAAAGAGTGGGTATCCAAACTGGAACACCGACTTTCCTTTCTGGACATTCATTGACAACATACAAACAACACCCTCAGGAACGACAATGACGGCAAGCACACATCTGCGGTGCCTGACAAAATCGTCAAGAAAGTCAAGCGTGTCCGAGCTTGCGCGTGTGCGTTGCGCGGACTCATGCATCGCTAGCCTGTCGCTGCTGGACGGACAATCCTCAAACTTTCATCGAGTTGTCGGGCGGGGTTTTCGCAAAGCTGGCTCCAGTCTCGGTAACAGACGGCGATGCGTCGCCGTCTCCAGAGTCCCCACTCGCGCCAATCTCACTACGGGTTGGGACTCGAGTACACGACTCAACGTTCTTCTCACCGCTCGGAGCACCAGCGTTGTCACTCAAGGGACTCGCCTCTGGATGCACGGACGTGACGAGCAGGACCTCGGATGGATATGACGCGTCGTCAAGGACGTCGAAAGCTTCCTGAGACCGACTGGAGCCCATTGTGCCAGACTGTTCATGGTCGAGCACTGGCGCAACGTGGCTTGAGAGGTATCCAGGCTGGACGCCTAGAACGCCTGAACGCCTGCACACTCGACATCGTCGCTGTGCCACGCGAATGTTGACGTCGCCGGCGAGGCGTTTGCCGTGCACCCACTCGCTCGCCATGAGCGAAATAATGCACCTCACGAGCCGCTTGCTGTCGCCGTCGTCAACAGTAGTGTGTCCCGAGATCTTCTCTCTGTCCTTGTCGCGCGCCACTGCTGTTACCAGCGAGGCGCTGGTGCAGCAACTGCTGAGCGATCTCGCTCAACGCTAGCTGTCGGAGTGAGTCCGTGTCGATTTATGCGGTGCCACATCGCGGTACCCTCACTCACCAAGTAACTGAGCGTGTCGAGGCGGTGCGCTGTGTCGCCGGACACCTCGTCGACCGCATAGGTCAGGTGGGTGGCGTTCAGGACGTCACTTCGCACGTCAAGCACCTGATCAACGCGGTCGATGAGGTCTCCGCTGCGTTCACTGACGTCGATGGCCCAGCTGCACCCGAACGCCCGCATCAGGACCTATGTCCTATTCGACTGATCCGTATTTTCTATGTGTAGTACACTCTATGTCCGAAGCTCGAACTCGATTACTTCTCGACCAGACAACATTCAAATATATCCTCGCCATCTGAATCTCAAGAAGAGGACGAAATGCATAAAGTTTGATTTGCCGTTGTTTTTTCATCTCTGTTTTGCTGAAGACCACAAATCCTTTCCATAAAATATCAAGTATTCGAGATGAAACAAAGACTTTTTTTACGTAGTTCGTCAAATTTCAGATTCCGATTGACTGGATAACTGGACATGTTCCACCCCTTTCCAATACAAACACACGCAAAAACCCAGGAACATGTCCACCAAAAGAAAAATATTGCTTTTTTCAAACCCTGGTGGACATGTTCCGCTCCTCATTCGACATTCACCCATCTGAACACACCAAGTCAAGAATTCGAACAAAGGAACTTGTCCTTTTTAGGGATGAGATCTCCTCATTTCCATCTGTTATTTATTATTTTTCTTTCAAGAAATTTGCGTCTGTTTGAAAAATACATTTCAAGTTTGTGAAAAAAATGCTTTTTTCATACTCTGGAGGCTCATTTTCACGTTCAGAAGTCGTCGACCTCGACGATGTTGACAGCCCATTCGCCAAGTCTCGTTGGAGCTGCTACACCCTCGCTGCCCTCCACCGCCCCGCTCTCACTCCATGCCCCGCGCTGTCTCAACGCTCGCAGCCGCTGCGGCGCTCGCGGCCGCCACGGTCGCAGTGCACGCCCACCAGATGCTCATGTTCCCAGAGCCGTTCTTTATCGTGGACGGCAAGGACAACCAGTGGAAGCCCGTGGCGTTCCTCGAGAACCAAAATTTCAACACGTCGGCTGACTTCAACGGCTGGCTCAAAGCCAAGGGCTACGCGAACTTGCGCGCCATGATGGACGACGAGACGCTCTACGCCGTCAACGACGACGCCATGTTCCTCTGTGGCTACACCGACCCCAAGTACGAGTCGCAGCCGATCCCGACCACGGGCACCATCCGCTCGACGGGGTACACCCACAACGGCCCGTGCGAGGTCTGGATTGACGCGGGCGACAAGCAGACGCTCGCGCTCTCGGGCAAGAACTGCCACGCCGACTTCCCGGGCAAGACGCACAAGCTCGACTACTCGTCGTGCAACGGCGACTGCACGCTGCGCTGGTACTGGATGGGCCTGCGGTTCCTCAAGAACAAGTGGTCGTGGCAGGTGTACAAGAACTGCGTGGCGCTGAGCGACAACCCGACAGTCGAGGCGCCAGAGACAAAGGCACCTCCAACAGCTACGAAGGCACCCGTTGTGGCTACCAAGAAGCCTGTTGTGGCTACCAAGAAGCCTGTTGCTACAACCAAGGCACCTGTTGCGACTCCCAAGAAGTCTATTGCCCCAACCAAGGCACCTGGTTCGACTCCCAAGGCGCCTGGGGCCGGGTCTATTGGCGGGGAAGCCTCAAACGACGACGACGCGTCTGGCCCGACGCTCCCATCGACCGTGCCCAAGTGCGCCGTGAAGCAGAGCTAGTATGGGTCGGACTCAGCGCGAGAGAGAGAGAGAGGCCGCTTTTGTTCCGATGAGTGTACTGTAGTGTATGCAGGCGGTCGAGCCGTGTCAATGGATGTTCCGTTAGAAAGTTGGTTCGAAATGACATTGTCTGGGATCGTGACACTGAGTCGCCTTCACTCTGAGATCGACTGCCAGACGCAGCCACCACAATCAGAGATACCAACAGTACCAACAGTACTGGTACTTGCACATACCAACACGTTCGCTCCTCTTCCAAGAGACCATCTCGGTGATACTGAAATGAAGACACAGCCGAAAGCTGCGAGCTCACAAGACACATGCACAAGAGTGTTTCCATTCACGTTACTCACGCGTCACCCACCTCAAGAGATCAGAGTGGGTCTTGATAAAACGGACACGCTGCTCACATCTTCTACGCCTCCGTGGTGGTGCTGTTGCCGAGGGCGAGAGCGAAGTCGCTCTCGTCCTCTTCCCCAAGCCGGCGGCCGCTGCCGAGCGCCACGCAGTTCTTGTACACCTGCCACGACCACTTGTTCTTGAGGAACCGCAGGCCCATCCAGTACCAGCGCAGCGTGCACGAGCCCTTGCACGACGAGTAGTCGATAGTAGCCGTCTTGCCCGGGAAGTCGGCGTGGCAGTTGGTGCCCTTGAGCACGCGCGTGTTGTCGAGCCAGACCTCACACGGCCCGTCGTGCGTGTAGCCAGTCGAGCGGAACTGGCGGTTCGTCGGAATGGGCTGGCGGTTGCCCGGGAGCGTGGTCCAGCCGCACTCAAAGTTCGCGCTGCCAGTACTGTACGCCTTCTTGTTGTCCATGAAGGCGCGCAGCGTCTTGTAGCCGTTCTTGGTGAGCCACCCGTTGAAGTTCTCCTCGGTCTTAATGCCTGCCTGGTTCTCGAGGAATGCGAGCGGGTTGAACTGCTCGTCACGCGTCTTGACATTGAACGTCGGCGCCGGGTACATGACGTACTGGTGGGCGTCCGCGGCGTCGAAGAGCACAGCGGTCGAGGCGACGGCCGTGGCGACGATGAAGGACTTGGTGAGGGAGGGCGCCATGGTGTTCGTGGGGTTGCAGTGCTTGCTTGGGTATGGGGAGAGCAGTCGGCGACGGGGCTCGGATTGGGAAGTGAGCTCTTCGAGAGTTCATTCGATACCGAGCAGGTGAGCGAACCGAACTTGCCGTAGAAGTCAAGCGCACAGATGTTTGTGTTGCAGAGCTTTGAAACGTCGAGGAAATCGCGTTCGGTGTGATTTGAGTCGCTATAGTCTGTTCGTTTACTTCTGTACTTCCTCCTGGCGCTACGTGTAGTTCTTCTTGGCCAACTGCTTGTTGCTTATGGCAGAAGCTCACGCGATGTAGGGCGGCAGGTGGTGGTGCGATATCTTTGAATACGACCTCAAAATGACAAGTTTCTTACTACAGAAGCGAGCGCGGTTTGTTCTGTTTTGAAAATATATTTAGTAAAGAAGGGAAAAGTGGATAGAGATGGTATTCACAATGATAGAATTTGAGAGGCAATATATTTATGATAGGTCGGTAAAGGCCCTTCCTTCATCCAGTGTATAACTACATTGTACTCGGAGTACTGTCTGTACAATTCAAGCCTGGCTGGGTGAGTCTTGCTGGAGTCACCATCGACGAAGCACACACGGCTGTATTGTCCTCAGCGGGTTCAGTACACCCCGGCACGGCCTGAACTCCATTGCGGACGAGACGGCCTGGGCTTGGCCTATTGCCCAGGGCCGCTGGTGCAGGCGTGACGATGCCTCCAATGCCTCCGAAGTCTCAGTCGCGTCAGAAGCCTCCGACACCGCGCTGCTCGTGCTGTAGCTGATCGGGTACCTGTCGTCCGTACTCGAAACCCACCGCGCCGTCGTCTCAATGCTATGCGCGTCAGTGTCGTATCTACAGCCACAACACCCACGAAGTACACCCACGAAGTACCCACGAACACTTGTTCTTGAGGAAACCCCATCCAGTAGCAGATTTTGTCCTGTCGAGACCTCGTCTCGGCTCTCCGCGCGTGCGGGTAGGGGTAGTGGCGATATCATCGTTCAGATTCGGTTGGTGCTTGTTGCTCAAGAACGTTGGTCCAGCCGCACTCAAAGTCGACGAGTTCGGTCTTGAACCCTTTTGACGTGTTGCAGTCCGTGCTGGAGTCGAAATCCAGGTTCGCGTGGAAGACGGACTGGTGCGTATCGGCGAGCAGCACGACGAAGGCAACGACACTTGATGTGGAGAGAGCATGTATGAGGCCGATCGGTGGATCGGTGGTTCTGGAGCAAAGCGCGCGAGTTGGAGGATACATGTACTGTACGTTTTGTGCTCTCGTGATGGGGAGGATTGAACACGCCGGTTATTGTTACTTTGGTTCTCACGCGTCTCGATTAGCTACGCGGGCAGCACGCTTTGCCACGCAAGTACGCACGGGTCGAGCCCGCTTCCATCAAAGATGTTGGCGTTGAGAGTTGAGCGTCGAGCGTTGGGTGTGGAGCGTCGAGCATTGAGTGCTCTCCTTGTCTGTTGGCTCACAACAACAGCCCGGAGCCGCGAAGCCGCGTGTGGTCGTTCGGTCTGACTTCCATCCTGACTTTTACACGTTCTGGATGTGTACCTACTCGTTGAGCCACCCGCGCACTTTGCTCCAGAGCCGCTCCTTCTCCTGCTGGCGTTCGCGCTGCTCCCGGAGCTCCGTCGTGGCCACGCGCCACTGGACCCACGCTCGCCTTAGGGTCTTGAACGCCAGCTGACTCGCTGCGCGCCGCACCAGCGCCGCCTCCTGCATATGACTCAGCGTCACAGCGCGCTACCAACATGACAATACCAACCATCCCCAGACGTCGTCAGTAACCATACTATAGTCCTCCAGTAACGCAACCAAGCGTATCGACAGTGATACCCCCATATCTACCACCACTATCAAGTAGTACGCGTCGCGATGTCACCCACCTGCCAACGCCGCAACAGCTGACGCTGTGCGTGTCGCCGCGCGAGTCGCGCTGCTGCCTCTTCTGCACTCCGCCTGTGCTCCACCAGTGCCTGGAGTGCTGCGATTCCCGACCGCACGAGCGTCTGTGTGTGGTGCTTTGCTGCGACTTGCAGCTGCCGACGCGCCGCGTGCTGCCGCTCGACGTGCACATCTCGCACGTGCTGGAGCCAGCCGAGCCACGAGGTGTGGAGCACGCGGAGCCGGTGCCAAGCCGCCACGTTCGCAGCAACGCGCCGAGCGGTCTCCCAGTGCCGCCGAAGCGGGAGGAAGCCGTAGTAGAACGCGAGCCGCTTGCAGTCGTGGCGTCGCGCTGCCCGCCGCTGCCCGTGGAGCTGCTCCAGCCGCTGTGCCTTCTCGTGCGCTGCGAGCGCTTCCTGGCGCTTCCGCTCGCGCACGCGTGCGCGCTCGTCGATCTTTTGTTGCGCCACCTGCGCCTCGATCTCCACCATCTGCGCTGCGACGGCCTCTCGCTTCGCTTGCTCGAGGTGTTCGTAGCGCTGCTTCAAGCGGTCACGGCGCTCTTTCCGCTCAGCCGCTCGCTCTTGCATCGACGCGTACAGTGGGTCGACTGCGGGTGCTGGACAGTGTCGACTCGTCATGATTGATGCGCTCTTGAGGTGGCCTGCTGGCTGTGGCGGCGCAGGCGGCAACAGGTCTGCTGGTTGTGGTGCGTGGTCGATGGAGAGAGGCTCTGGGCTTGGTCTGAGCTCTTCATCGACGTGCGTCACCAACTTTGTGCTGGCGTGCTGGGAGGGGCTGAAGCCAGCGACACTGTTGTGTTGCGACCTCGCTGCTCTCGCGCCTGCCTTCCGCTCGGCAATGTGGCGCCCCGTCGGCAGTGCTGGCGCCTCTACCATCGCTGGCCCACAGCTTGCATCCTGTTGGCCCTGGCTACTGAGTACCGATACGTCCTCCGGGCCAGTTTGCTGCCGCAGCAACCGCTCCATCAACCGCTGCGCTTGCCCCTTCCGCTTCTGCTGCGCCGCCGCGAGCTCTCTCGCGTCCTTCGCGGTCTGGACGCACGAGCACCAGCGGTAGAACCACTTCGGGAGCTGCTTCTGACGCCAGAACGCCTCTGCTTGAGCCGCCACAGCCTTCTCGCGGACCAACCGCGCGCGTGTCTCTTGTTCAATGCGATGCGTCGTCATCGCTCGTGTCCATTGCTTCCAGGTCCCCCACATGCGCAGCACGAGTCGCCATACAAACACTTGGTGGGCTTGCGCTTCTTGGCGTCTCTGCTGGTCCACCTGCTTCCTCCAGAGCGCGAGCACAGCAGCCTTCGCCTGCCGCTGCTGCCGCTGACCTCGTGCTCGATCTTCGAGCTCTGCTGCTCGCTGGTTCTCGCTCGCGAGGCGATTGATTCGGTCTTGTAGGACACGCTCTTCCCGTCGTGCCGGCTCTATCGCAGCGGCCTCGTACGTAGTATTGGCGCTCTCCTGGTTGCTACAGCATTTCGTTCGCACCACCGTTGCGCGGCTTCGAGGCCGCTCTCTCGAGTCGCCTCCCTCCTCGTCGCCCTCTTGCGGCTCCAGCTGCTTGCTCGCTGCAACTCGGGTCAACTTCATACCACGAACACGTTGCTGCCGCTCCTCTATGCGTCTGATCGGATCTGCGTCGACCGCTCTGTGGGTCGAGGGCGTTGACGAAGCACGCTGCTTCGGAGCGGCTGACAGTGCAATCTGGTCACCTCCCGTGTCCTCGAATGCTGGCGACGCCGCCGCTATTCGCTTCTTCAACAGTCTGCCAGCTTGCGACACTCGCTCTGCTGTGGCTCTCGTCCCCCTCGCATCCCTTGATGTGTCTTTGCGTACACAGAGATCTTCCAGCACAAACAAGGAGCGGGGGATCTTCATCGTCGCGTCCTCCAGCGCTTGTTCGACCCCCGATGCCTTGTGACGTGATTTCGCGTCGGCAGAGACTGTCGGAGTCGATTTCTTGGCTCGCGTCGCGAAGCCAACAGAACCACGTGGCGCCTTCGCCTCCGGCCGAGGTGCACGAACTGCTGACAGTGTCTTCTGTCGGCACCGGAGCGTGTCAGCGCGGAGTTCGATCTGGAATCGGTTCTTGATAATCTCGTGGGCGGCCGCACTCGCGTCGTCGCTGACGTCAGGGGAGCACTGTGCGTCCTGTTGGCGGTGGTCTTCCATGCGAATCTCGGGGACGAACACGTTGCGTCGTCCGAGCAACTGGTCGGCGCATTGGCGGCTGAGCTGCTCTTCAGGCTCGAGGTCTCTCTTTCGCGCGTCCAGCGCACTCAAGAGCTGATCTGCGATGGAAAACGACCCTGGCGCTGCCTGCGACCCCACGTGCTCGTGCTCGTGTGTGATACGCACGCGGTCTTCGCTGCCGCCAGAGCCGCTCCGCTTTCCCTTCCCGAACATCGACTGCCACGTCGACGGCGCCAGCTTGGGGGAGTCGCGACCTCGAGACGGCATCCTTCTCGTGCACCGTATACGCTACTGTGTTTCGACTGATGCCGTTGACCGAGGCTTGCTCTTGGAGGACAACGACCGGTGCGGTGTCTGTCAGACGCGAAATCGCCATCCAAATTCGGATCGACTCGACCCTCTCCGAGGTCTCTGGACTGCGCGGGTGCACTCCAGACGGAGCTGAAGAGCCGAGATGTTTGCGAAAGAGAGTCTCGTACAGTTCCTTGCTGGAGCCGGCTGCTTCAGCGTGGTGCGTTCTCCTCGCGTCCAAGCTCCAGCGTTGGAATGTGTACTCCCGACAGGCACTGACTGCTCTGTCGCTCGATGCAAACAGATCCAGATGCTGCTGCTCGTCGTGCTCGGTGCGCTCTTGGCCGGGAATGAGCACTATCACCAGCTGCTCGGCAACGCGGTCAAGCACGCAGGCGGCGGGCTCGTCTTCACCGGACTATTGTACCTCCTCACCGCTGCACTCGGCTACTTTACCGCCAGGACGCAAAACAAGTTCCTGCTCCTCGTGGTGCGTCGTCTCTCCGTGGAGTTCTGCACTCGCTGTCTCTCAAGACAAGATGAGACGCGCTTCAGCCGCCAATAGTCCTTCATACTCGTGTCTATGTGAATGCCACTACAAGCAGCAGGTCGTGCTGCTGCTCGTGCTGCCGTTTCTCCAGGCTCTTTTCGGTGGTGTCGCGCTCGGGCGATCGGTTCCGCCGATCCCACACGCCGACCAAGTCGCGTGCCTCACTGTCGGTCTCTACGACGCGATGACTCCCCCGCAGCAGTTTGCGTGCAATCAGTTTGCAGAGAGCGACGCGTTCGCTGGCATGACGCTCACGTGGCAGGCGTACTACGCAAAGAGCCTCGTCGACGGCTCGTACCGCGCCACTGTGCTGAACCTGCAGAAGGAGAACTTTTGCTGTGGCAACGGGCTTCCGACGCACTGTCGGAGCGACTCGCGCGTCTTCCCAGCCACGTACCCGTCCACTGAGACCTCCCAACGCATCCGCCAGCGCGTCAAGTGTGACGCATCCGGGAACGCGTACGTGGCCATGAAGGACTGCGCTGTGAACGGCCGCTGCAACTACGATCTCCCGTACGGCTCTTGCGGCCTTAACCCAGTGACGAGCTCCACGCGCGGCTGCGGAGCGTTCGTGTTCTCGCGCCTCAGCTCGCAGGTCGAAGCGATCGGTACGGCGGTGCTGCTGCTTCTACTGTTTCCGGTTCGTACTGTGTCGCAAGGTGGTAGAGAGAGAGACAAAGAGAGGAAGAACGACTGGGATTATGGTACTGACAGCATGTCTGGCTGCACTTGCTCGCTCGTGTACTCGCAGATCTCCTTCTTGCTCGCGTCGCTGTGTCTCTGCTTCAAGCGCCGCGACGAGGACGTGCTCCCGCCCATTGACTTTGCCAGCAAGGTCAAGGTCTACGCGGAAGGCTGACTGGTTCTGCTCTGCCTTCATCCGCTACGAGCTCCTCGCGTGCTCCTCATCGGCCTCCCACGCTCGTGTTCTCGACAGATCGCCTTTTGACTTGGCGACATCAGCACCAGCCGCCACTGAAGTAGCCGCCGGCGACAGAGCGTCTTCGCGCCGCGACAGCATCTTGGCGTTGTACAGGCGAGCGGCGGCTCTCGATGTCGAGCAGCGTGCCTGGAACCGCTCGCTGTCGATCGTGTGGTAGATGAGATAGCACGTCTTGCAGACTGTGACGACCTCGTACTGGCGTGGGAGCTTCTTTGCATCAGAGAGCTCGACTAAGGCGGTCAGCAGGGCGAGGCGTCAGCTCTATCCCACGTCCGTTAAAGCGAGAGCGACATGAGCGAGTAGCACCGACGTACGGGGTTTCTTGAGCTTGAACGCATCTGACTTTGGGTTCCACAGCGTGCTCTGCAGCATGAAGATCCGTCGCTGCAGCAGCTTCGTGAACGCGTCGTCCGTGTTCGCTCGCAGTGCTGTCGCAGAGACAGCGAGCACGGCTTCTGCGTGTGCCCCAAAGTGCTCCAAGTGCGCCGACTCCTCGTCACTCAAAGACAGCGACTGGGACAAGCCCAAGCCGGCAGAGCCAACGACGTGGGTGAGTGTGTTGGTGAACCAACGCAACCGGCACTTGCCTGTCGGGAGCCAACGCACTCGCACCTGTCGCGTGATGCGCTGGAACTCGTGCGCAGACGGGAGCGGGACCTTGAGCGCGGCCGCCGACACGAAGACCTTGCAGTGGCAGAAGCTGTCGCCAGCACAGCGCTTGGCGCCTGGGAACGACGACGCGGACTTTGACACACAGGCGAGCGTGACACGGGTGGGCGATAAGGAGAGAGAGCGAGAGAGAGAGAGAGAAGCAAGGAGGACGATTGCTGCACTCTTGTGGTTACGCTAGCGAAAGCGAGCGGGGGGAGGGCGGACGTACCGACGGTCGCCTTTGAGACTTTGGTGCTTGCGTGCTCGCGGCCTTCCCATGCCGCTCGTTGTGCACCTTAAGGTCCGAGAAGAAGACGACGCGACTCACGCGCACGAGCACGAGACGGTTCGTGGTCGTGACCTGGAACTCGCCGTCGAGTAGCCGCAGCTTGTCTCTGAACGCACTCTCGACCTCACGCACGAGCCGCTTGAGCTCCGCTTGGATGATCTCCTCAAGCGGACGGCTCAGTCTGCTGCCAGTAGAGGCCAGCGACTGTGAAGTGCTGTTGGTGCTGTCGTTGCCACTCCAACTGGCATTGGAGTGCGCTGCCGACGCCACTCGCAGTCGCTTGTCCTTAACTGGCGCAGCACTAGCCGCTTCAGCTCGCCTCGCTGCAGTCGAGTTCGTCTCGAGAGCTAGGGCGGTGCGAGCCAAACCATAGAAGTACGAGTCCTCGGCCAGTACGCGGACACACGACGAGCCTGCGAGCGCGTTGAACTTGGCGACGTACGTGGCTCGGCACTGCGATGCGAACGGCTGGAGCAAGAAGCTCGCCATCCACAGCGGAGACGACGGCTGGCAGAGCACCGAGTTGAACTCGAGGTCGCGCAGCGTCGCGTACTTGATGCTCCCGTCGCGGTCTTCCTGCGCAGGACAACAACGTACCGGTAACGCATAAGCAGTCGGTGGACGAGTGAGAGACGGCGGAGTGAAGTGGGTGCGAATCGCAGCCACATACACGCACATGTAGGAGTACTGCGAGGTGGCGCGAGACGGCCATTGGGTCGCTCGTGCGCACAAAGTGCTTCTTGATATCGATCGCGTTGAGCTTCCGGTCGAGCTTCTTCTGGATCTCCTGGTCGCCGTTCGAGACCAAGCAAGAGGGAGTTAGAGTGAGCGTGCTTGTGCTCCGAAAGGTGTCTGCTCACGAGCGTTGGAGAGCGTACTCCGGTGACGGACGACGTGAAGTACCAGGCGTACGGCGTGCCGGCTCGGATGAGGATCGTGTCTGCGACGTCCAGCGTCGCTTTCCGCTCCCAGAGCTTAGTGAGGATCCTATAGGCCGAGCGATCCTCAGCGCAGACGTGAGAGATCCAGGGAATGACTCCCTACTTCCTCTCACTCGACTCGACTCGACACGGCTGTCAGCACGCACTCGGCCCAGCGCTGCTTCTGGATCTGGGAGTTGTGAGCGACCTGCTCGACGAGATCCACGCCTCGGAGTACCGTCGAAATGGCAGGAGATGAGTGCTCGAGAGGCACAGCATCTCGCATCCGATCCGGACTCGCGGAGCGGGCAGCAGGCGCTTTATGGCTCTTCCTGAGCATCATCACTCAGATCTCAAGAGCTGATTGTTGGGTCTCGGATCGGTTACACCTTGTCACGGTGCTCATGAATGAATGCACTCGCTATCCACTATCTACTGTAGTATCGCCTCCACCACAGCGGCCTCGCACGCGTCGTCACGCAGCTCCTGTCGCGTCAGGTTCGCCTGCGACGGGTACATCTCGTGCAGCCAGCGGAGGATCTCGTAGTGCCGGCCGTTGAGTGCGTGGCGTGCGGCGTCCGCTGAGCAGCCCTCGGTGCGGTGCGCGTGCAGGAACAGGAGCATGTCAAAGTCGCCTTTGTACGCTGCGTTGTCCATCGCTTTAGTCGTGCATCCTTCGGTCCGGTGCGTGTGGAGCCACTGGAGCATCTCGACCGACCCGGCCGTGTCCATCGCCCCGACAGTGCACCCTTCGCTCCGGTTCGCGTGCAGCCACGCGACGACCTCGAGGTGGTTCTGCGCCGCTGCCCAGTTCATCGCCTTGGTCGAGCACCCTTCAGTCCGGTTCGCTTGCAGCCACTCGACCACGTGGAGGTGCCCACGGCCGCTCGCAAAGTCCATCGCGTCGTGCGTGCAGCCCTCGTGCCGGTGCTCGTGGAGCCACTGAACAATGTCGAGGTGCCCTTTCCACGCTGCCATGCTCATCGCTCCCGTCGAACAGCCTTCCGTGCGGTGGGCGTGGAGCCACTGGAGCACGTCGCGGTGGCCGAACCGAGCGGCGCCGTCCATGGCGTTGGTCGAGCACCCTTCGCTCCGGTTCGCGTGCAGCCACTCGACAATCTCGAGATGGCCGCCAGCCGCCGCGCCGTCCATGAGCGTGTACGTGCAGCCTTCGGTGCCTAGCTCCTGGAGCCACCGCACGACGTGGAAGTGCCCGTTCTCTGCAGCTCGTCGCATCGCACGGCTGAAGCTCGTCTCGTCCTTGTGCTCGTGGAGCCACTGGAGGATGTGGAGGTGGCCCGCGCCGGCTGCGAACTCCATCGCGTCCGTGAGGTCGTACTTGAGGTTCTGCTCAAAGATCCACTGGACCATCTCCAAGTTCCCGCTCGCGCCGCAGTGGTCGATCGCGCCGAGGTCGTCGATGAACCCGCTCTGTTCGTACAGCAGCTGGGCGATCTCGAGGTGGCCGCCCACGATCGCGAGCCGCAGCGCTTCGTCCGGCACGTAGTCGTCAAAGTCCGGATGTGTCAGCAGCCACGTGACGACCTCGACGTGGCCACGGCGGGCCGCCTCCCGCAGCGCTTTCCCCGTCACACACGCTGCGTAGCTGTAGCGCGGGTGGTGCGCGTCGAGCCAGCTGAGCATCTCGAGATGCCCGTGCTTGGCGGCTGTATCCATGTACCGTGGACTCCACACAGCGTCCGGGAACGCATGCGCAAGCCACTGCAGAATCCGCAGCCGGCCGAGCTGCACGGCTCGGCGCATCGCTTTCCACAGGAAGCTCTCGTGGCAGCGGCGACCGGCGGTGTGCGCAGTTATGAGCGTACAGAGCCACTGCGCAGTCTCGAGGTTGTCGTGCTCCACTGCGGACACTAGGAGTGTGCTCACAACGTGCGCGCGATAGTGCGAGTTCGTAACAAACGCGGCAGTGGAATCCGTCGTCGTCTCGGCGCGCATCACGAGCCTTCGGAGGAGACTCATCGGCTGGTTGCTCAAACACGCGCGCATCAGCGTCCAGGAGGCGTCTGCACTCGTGTCCAGAAAGGCGCTCACGAGTGCTGCGACGTGCGGCAGGTCCAGCCCCGCCCCATGGTGACACACCATCGCTGCGGACGTCAGCGGAGGCAGCGCCATCGTTCGGATCATCGCTTTTTCGTATCGACACTCTGGTCCTTCCGATTTTGCGTGTCAATGACAAATGAGCAGCTAAAATCCCCACTTTCAACGGTCTCACGTCACTCTTTCGAGTCAAAAGTCCAGTGACGGTCTCCTCCTCATCCATCACCATTCATTCATTCGTTCCTTCATAGATCGGTCCTAACTGCTACGTCCGACACTGCAATCCCTCGCGCCTTCACTCGCGCACGAGCGGCAGCACCGCGTCAATCTCGTCCTGCGCCACGCCCTCGGTCCGCAGCGCCATGCGAGCGCGCAGCAGCGCAGTGCTCGCCGTCACACTCGCGATCCGCGCCTCGGCGAGCAGCTTCTCCGTGGCCGCCTGCAGCAGCGACTGGTTCAGCTGCAACAGCGAGCCGGGCGTGGCGACCCCAGCGCCCGCGAGCAGCGGCGGCGCCAGCGACCCGTTCGTCGCGCCGCTGTTGCTGTTGCTGTTTGCGAGCATGAGCGACGTGCTCAGCGCTGCGAGCTGCGCGGCACTCACGGGATCGCTGGCGGCTGCGGACGCGAGGAACGCCTGGCTGCTGCTCTTCTCGCCCACCGGCGCTACGGCGGCCGTTGTCGCGTCCGCCAGTGGGCTCTTGACAGCCTCCCGCGAGCGGATTTCCCGGCTCCCTCCCGTTGTCGACGTTGTCGACGATGACGTTGTCGACAGAATGTGCTGCCGCTTGGTCGCGTCACCACTCGCGGGCTCCGTAGCCGCTGCCCGCTTCCGTGACGACACCATTACGCCGTCCACGTGCGCACTGCCGCCTTTCCCAAACGTGCTCATGGACGCAAACAGGTCGCTGTAGTGGACGCAGCGCTTCTTGGCGCCTGCGTCGAGCGCCGCTTGGTCGAGCGTGTGCTGGTTCGCACTCACGTACTCGGTCGCTTCTGCAAAGCTCTTTTCGAGCTGATAGATCTTGGCAAAGACGTCGTTGCGGTTCCGGTCCGTCTCGATGCCTTTCGCCTTGATGAGCGCGAGGATCTGCGACGCGATCGCCGCTTTCGTCTCAAACTTGTTCTGGTCGCCGCCGTGGACCCACCGCGCGTAGTTCTTGGGCTCGCGCAGCCACGCGAGCAGCACTGAGAGCGAGCTCACGGCCGGGCTCGGACCGTCGCTGTTCCACGGCGACCGCTTCTTGCGCTCGTGCGAGCCGGCGTTGCCATGGCTCGAGCCGCTCGCTTCGCGCTTGAGCGACGCCGCAGACCCGCTCGGGCCGGTGGCGCGCGCGCCTTTCGTGATTGCGTTAAAGCAGCGCTTGCCGCACACGATGCGCACAGGCTCGGCGCCGTCACGGAACGGCTCGGTCACGCGCAGCGAGCACGAGCGGTGGATGAGCTTCGGGCAGCCGTCGCGCTCGCAGTGCACGACGCGCTCCTTCTCGCCCGCGCTGCACGTGTAGTACTTCTTGAGCCCGCACGTGCCGTCGCTGCCGCTGCTCACGGTCGTGGGGCTCGCGCTCGGGCTGCTGCTGAGGCTCGCGAGGCTCGCGGTTGGGGGCAGGAGGGGAGCGGCGAGTGGGGTGGTGCTGTCAACCGCCGCCATCTTAATTTTATAGGGACGGCGAACTTGGAACTTGGAACTTGGAACTTGAGGTCTTTTGCTCGGCGCTCTTCTTTTTGGAAAATAAGAGCGAGGCGCAAGTGGGCAAGAGCGGGAAATTTTTGGAAGGACTGGACCCGAAACGACCAGTTTAAATTTAGAGCGATTCCGCCAATCACAAGCAAGAATGCTTTGCAACGTCGTATTTTCGAAAGTTGAGTGTTCACTTGATTTTTGGATTGAACCCTACCCCTTCAAACGACAAAAATACTTTCGAAACTTCTCATCTTCTTCAAGATCCCATTTCCAAAGTTACTTGTTCAAAAGACAAACACTTTCGCAGAGATAAATGCGTTGATTATTATAACAGGTAGTGTCTGCTATAAAGTCAAGACATTTTATCTCGTTAAACTGTTGTCAGACACACAAATTGATGTTTCACGACTTTAAGTGTGTGATAAAAGAACACACACTTCATCACACACATGAAAAGAGCGGCACATCAATTTCACGGACTAAATTTTGCAAATCTGAGTTCTTCCACACAAGAACACAAGAATCAGAAGGGAAATTTTATTTTATTTTTGTAGATCGCATAATGTATTATTCTGATTATTCTGTCCATAACGAAATGTCCATTTGTGGTACAGTACACAAAATATGTTTTTTTTATCTGATAACTGTACAGTTCTAGTATCAGTATTTCCGGGCAAGTTCTGTTCCTGAGTCTGCCTGAGCATTTCTGTGAATATGTAGTCCTGTAGAATATTTTCATAAGTTAGCATGTAATATAATGATTTTTTTGGTATGGGATGGTCTCATTACATTTTCAAGACAACACTCATAAATTTTATGAGTGTTGGCTTGAAAATATTTCTCTTTGATAAAGTGTATTATATTCACCGGATACAGTATTCAGTATTTACAGTACTATGACGGTATTATGGTTGCGGGTTGAGCTCATCATATTTACGTTGTATTACCCATCCAACTTTTGCTGGAACATTCCCGTTTTCCCAGCTTTCAGCTCTTTCACTCGCGAAGGCATGCTGCGCGTCGCTGACAGCGGCGGGCCTGCCCTCCACGACAGCCACGATGGCGACAGTGGCGAGTCGGAGGCCGAGACACGTGCAGAGGCCTTATACAGAGTCACCACCACCGCGACCGCCGACGTTTCGTCGCCAGCGGAGCCTTCGCGCAAGTGGACAGACAGCGAGGAGTCCGCGCTCCTCGAGTTCTGGCGCGAGAACGCGGTGCAGTACACGACGAAGACCAAGCGCTTCTTCTACGACAGCGCAGCGCGCGTCCCAGCGCTGCGGCGCAAGAACGTGGCGCAGATCAAGTCGAAATGCTTCGACATTGAGAAGCGCTACCGGGAGACGACGAAGCTCTTGCGCACGTCGACCGACCCCGAAGCCACGAGCCGCCGCTGGGTGCTCAAGAAGTTCTCGCTCTACTACGACGTGCAGCCGCTATTGAGCGCGCTGGACACGCCTGCATCTGTGGCAGAAGGGCTGTCGTACGCCTCCCCGTTGCCTGCGGGCGTCCCGTCCTTCACAGTGCAGCCGCTCACGGGCAAGAAGCGCGTACTTACGGGCGGGGCGCCACCGCCAGCCCCAACGCCACCGCCATACGTTCCGTCGAAGCGCCAGCGCGCCGACATTGAGCGACTGGCGAGAGCGAACGATCTGGCGATCGTAGCCACCGCTGCGGCCACAGCAGCCAGTACCAGTACCAGTACCAGCGTAGGGGCAGCCACCGAGGCCATGGACGTAGACGCCGAGACGCGAGCAGCGGCTTCCAGTCCAGCGCAAGCCAGCGCAAATGGCTTTGCGAATCCGGTGCTGAAAAGCAGCACGCCAGCGTCCGCTGGTTCCGAGCCCGCGCCTGCGTCGCCGCACTTCTCGCTCCAGGTGGCGGAGAACAAGGAGCTGATGGAGGCGGCGGCGCAGAAAATGCGCGCTGAAGCCCGCATCGCGACGATCCGCGCCCACGCGGCGCTGCTGCGCGAGCGCAAAGCGCTTTTGGAGGAAGGCATCTCGGTGAGCGAGATCGACGCGCTGCTGCCGCTCCAGTCGCTCGTCTGAGTCGGCAACACCGAGTGGCGAATAGGGAGTGGTTTTGTATGTTGAATTGGTATTTGGTTTGTGTGAAGTTCACACTGTGAACCACCTTGGACTTTACAACCTTCAAAGTCAAAAAGACTTGAGGTTTGCGTTGTGTCTCCGAGTTTTAGAACCAGATGCAACATCCGATCTTTGGCTCTTGTCCTCTTCAAATAGCCTCCTGCTCTCATTTCCCAAGCAGCATTTTTCGACAGTCACTTTGCGAAGAGCCAACTTCCAACGAGCTGCTGGACGGACACCCGACTGAGCGCAATGTCGTTCTACCTCTTGAGTGGGGGACTCACGTGCGTGAAGAAGGCGATCGATCGAGACCCTCTCGCAGAGCATGACCCCCTCATCAAACTTACTCCATCGCCTCTGCCTCTTTCTCGATTGCACCACAAACAGCTTCTTGGGCCTCTTCTCTGGCGCGTACGAGTCGCTCAAGGTGCTCTCACGCGCGGACAAAGGGGTCGAGACCGCGACGCTGTGCGGGATCCTCGAGTTCTGGTCCGTCCCTCTCGCGCTTTGCGTCACCAGAGCAAACGAGTTGGCTCCTTCCGAGCACTTCGGCCAAGCTTATCTATCGATACTGGGTCTGTGACTCTGACCATGTACAGTGCTCTGCTCACCCTCCTCTCTTCCTCTTCTTCACCCGACGTCGTCCTCCTTCTCAGGGTCGTGCTTGCTGCGATGGCTGTGTACGAGCAGTACATCGAGTTCTTCGTGTCGTGGATTCCGTTCTACTTCCTCTTCAAGAGCGGCTTCCTCGGCCTTCTGCTCGTACCCCACACCAAGGTGCGGCCATGACCACGAGTGTTCGTGATCGGAGGTTCCACTCGCATCACTCGCATGGCTCTAACGCTCTTCGTGTGCTCGTGCTGGCTGACTGGCTGTCCTGAACCTAAACCCCGCAGTTCGCCCACGTGCTCTACGACGGCTTCGTGGAGCCTGGAGTGGTGCTCCTGAAAGAAGAGTTTGATGCGCGTGTGCAACCGGTGCTCGAGGCCCTCGTGGTCAAGTGCGTGCCACACAGTCCCACGTGCACACCCACTCGGTACTTGCGAAGATAAGCTCCCTCACACACGCATGCGCTGTAGACACGGGCACTGGTTCCACCAGCAGCTACTTGCGCGCTCGCTGGAGCTCTTCCACGACGACGAGCTTCTCCAGATCGAGCAGGAGCTGCAGGACAAGCTGGCAGGCGTCCAGGTGAGCGTCTTCTCTCTCTCACTCTCTGTTCCTAGTCGACATTGGGTTGCTAACAGCGAGTCGTCATGTGGCTGCCAGGAGGAGATCCGCGAGCGACGCCGCCGCGTGAAGACCGAGCGACAGTTCGCCATCGAGGACAGCGCCAAGTGAGCCAGATGAGACGAAACGCGCTGCGTCGTCTTCTTCGACTGGAACCAGGAGAGGGAACCACCTTTCTGCTACGTTATGCATATCAACGCCCGCCTTCGACTACTTCACTCCTACAAGTTCAGTGTCGTGTTGAGGAGGCGACTGCCATTCTTCTTCTTGCTCTTCCCGCCACTCGGGTTCGTGCTCTTGCCAGCACTGCCACTGGCACCTGCGGCGACTACGGCTGCCGCGATCGCTGCCACTGGGATCACGACATGGTGGTCGTTGTCGTCGCTACTCGGTGTCTTTGAGGCTGCTGACGATCCGTACGACGGCATCGAGACATTGTTGATCGATGCTGCTGGCTGGTGGTCGTTGCCGCCGTTGTTGGTGCTGCTCTCGGAGGCCCGCGGCGCACAGCAACCGACGAAGAACACGATGAGTGCGTTGACGCACGCGGTGCAGCCGGCGACGATTCCAAAGAGACCGCCTTCCATGCCCAAATCGAGGATGCCAACCATGAGAAGGAAGCCACCGAGGCCGCGGGACGTGAAGAGAAACCCAAAGTACTGGCGCAGGAACGCGTCGGTCACGCGCAGGCGGCACTCAAAGAGCAGCAGCAGAAGCGCGAAGAGGATCACGTAAATGGCCACGAGTGTCGCTGGTACGTTGAGGAAGAGAAGCGACGTGAGGCTACCAGCGCCCGACAGCAGCTGGATCGCCACCGTGACGACATTGAGCGTGCGCACTGCGCGGCCGAGCAGCGAGACGCTCTCCTTCTTGACGAGAAAGTCGCTCGACACCATCTCAGACCGACAGCTCTTGAAGGTCTCAGAAGGAGAGCTGTCTGTTACTTCCGAGAGCTAAGGTGTCGTGGGCTGGGCGAGTGGAGGAATGGGTCAGTTGAAGAATGGCTTGAGGGAGCTTTTGCTGCCGAATGGCTACATTTGCCGACCGTTTCAAAGTTCAGAGTCGGTTTCAAAAGCCGTTTCGGCTGATAACAGAATCAAAATACCAAGGTGCAAACTGAATTCGTCCAACAAGAGGTGTCCGATATTCATTGTCTTCCTTAAGATTTCCCAACGCACTAACTGCTCTGCTTCGGTTCGTGGAGCTGCGTTGTCGTGGATCCCGCACGCACGCTAGTGGTAGAAGTCGAACGTCTTGTCCGCGCGTTTGATCGCGTTCTTGTAGCCCTTGTCAAAGTCCTTCGGGAGCACCACGTACCGGTTCTTCCGCACGGCTTGGAGCCCCGCT
This sequence comes from Globisporangium megalacanthum, assembly GCA_023334115.1. NCBI lineage: Eukaryota > Oomycota > Peronosporomycetes > Pythiales > Pythiaceae > Globisporangium > Globisporangium megalacanthum. Next base: position 29,316 of record JAASGD010000156.1, read on the forward strand.
TCCTGGCAGATCGACGCAATGTCGGCCGAGCTGATCTTCTCGGGGCGGTTCACATAGTCCTCGAGGTCCACTTCGTCGCCCAAGTTCATGTTGGCCGTGCACGCCTGGTAGATCAAGCGCTTCTGGCGCCGGTCGGGCAGCGGGAACTCAATCTTGCGGTCCAGCCGGCCAGGACGCAGCAGGGCCGGGTCGAGCGTGTCCGCGCGATTCGTCGCCATGATGACCTTGACGTTCGTCGCTTGGTCAAAGCCGTCCATCTGGTTCAGCAGCTCGAGCAGAATGCGCTGGACTTCGCGGTCTGCGCCTGTTTGGGCGTCGAACCGCTTCGTTGCGATCGCGTCGACTTCGTCAATGAACACAATGGCTGGCGAGTTCTCCTTCGCGAGCCGGAAGACGTCGCGGACCATACGCGGCCCTTCACCGAGGTACTTTTGCACAAACTCCGAGCCAACGACGCGGATGAACGACGCGGTCGTGGCGTTCGCGACCGCCTTCGCGAGCATCGTCTTGCCAGTGCCGGGCGGGCCGTACATGAGCACGCCCCGGGGCGGGTCCACACCGATCTGCTTGTACAGGTCAAAGTGCGTGAGCGGGAGCTCGACAGCTTCGCGCACCTCTTGTTTCTGCACGTCCATGCCGCCAATGTCCGAATACGACACGTCCGGGCGTTCCGACATTTGCATCATCTGGATGCTCGAGTCCGACTCGGGCGGGAGCACGTCCACGACTGCGTGCGAGTGACGGTGCAGCGCCACTGACGAGTTCGGTTTCAACCGCTCGCGGTCGAGTGTGCTGCATCATGAACAATACAATTATAATTGTTATAATTGGTACCATAGAGCCAACCAACCAATAATCCCAACCACTGTAGACGACGCACCTGAGTATCCGCACGTAATAGTTCGAGCCAGCAGTGGAGCCCACAATGCCGTAGTTCGCATCCACCATTTCGAGGAACTGGCCAATCACGAGCGGCACGGACTGGATGCGCTTCACCTCCTCCTTGGCGCGAATGAGCTCACGCTTGAGATTCTTCATCTCGTCCTTGATGTATCCCTCCTGCAGCGATTCCCCACACAGTCAGGCACGCAGGCGGTTCAGTACCACCACTACAGCCACGGAAACTGCAGAGAAGCACGGGATGTACGCACTTGGATGTCCAGGAACTCGAGGTGGCGCTCGAGCGACTTGAACTTTGTGTAGAGATCTTCCTTGCTCTCCTGCAATGTAAGAGAGAGGGAGAGAGATAACGAGCGTGAGTGTCAGCTCATTACAATCGTTTCCCTCTTCCTTCAACAAGGTCGGAGTGGCGCAGAGACGCACGATTGCCGCGGGAAGCAGCGGCTCGGCGCTCAGCGCCGCCGCGTGCAGTCCGATCTCCTCCATGCCGATTGGACGTTTACTTTTTGCGTGGGGAGGGAAGTCCGCTGATGACAAAATGCAGGATCACGTAAAGATCTTTGGTTCGACTGTATATACTCGTATAAGTACGATTTGTTTTTAACACCCAGTCTCTTAGTCAAGGAGATGAAGCCCACGTGTCGGTCCGGACTTGTGTTGGCTCTATCTTTACGAGGCTATTAACTTTCCCTTTAAGCTTGGTTATTAACTGTTATTAACAGAGTTTAAAGAGTTTAAAGACGTTTAAAGACGGTGTGGTACACACACGCTGTGACATATTTCGCTTTTGCACATGTGCTGGACTCGAACGCGCGTCACTGTGCTCTGTTTGCCGGTTATAGGAGCCGGTCACGTCGCCCGCAGACGTCGCGCTACTCCTACTTGACCACGTCAAGCTCGGCGTCTCTGCACGAGATGCTGCGTCAGTCGCTGGCAAGTCGGTGAGGAGCCGCCAGGTGTGCCTCGAGCGATCGGTCAACGGTGTGTTCTCGTTCATGCGCTCTGCTGCGTGGAACATCAAGCAGATCAGCGTCGTCGTCGACGCGCAGGACATCGAGCTCGTCCACGCCAAGATCTCGAGCAACGGCACGCTCGCGAACGCGGTCCGGGAGTGACGAGCGCTTGCAGGGAAGGCGTTTGGGCTCTTCGCAGAGCTCGACCAAGCGATCGCAGCGAGTCTGCACGACGACAATGGTGCGTGGACAGTGCTGGGTTGAAGGCAGCCGATGCGATCTATTGCTTACGCGCGCTCTCTCTCTCTGTACTGTCTATACAGCGATCCTACACAACGTGCCCCTTGTGGGCAACGGTGGCCGAGAGAACACGATTGCGTGGTAGCTCGCGCAGTCACCGTCGACCGGCACGATCTACGTGGCACCAGACAACTCGGGCACGGACAGCGTGACTGACAGCGGCATGAACGTCGCCATTGGCGTCGAGAGCCACGACGAGCTGATCGCGTTCGCCCTCGCCAAGGGCGTGTCATTGTGCGTCGTTGGTCCTGAGGCTCCGCTCGTTGAAGGCCTGGCACACAAGATGACAACGGCCGGCGTCCCGACGTTCGGCCCAAGCGCCAAAGTCGCGCAGCTAGTGGCGTCGAAAGCGTTCGCAAAGGACTTTATGAAGCGCAACGCCATCCCGACGGCTGCGTACCAGGACTTAACCGACTACGAGGCCACAAAGGCGTACATGGACGCAGTCGCGTACAATGTGGGCGTGAAGGCGTCTGGCATTGATGCCGGCAACGGCGTGCTCATTCCGCGATCCAAGAACGAGGCGCACGAAGCGCTGAAGGAAGTGATGGCCGACAAGGCGTTTGGCGCTGCAGGCGTCGAAGTCGTGCTCGAGGAGTTCATGCCGGGCGAGGAAGTGTCGCCCCTGGCGTTCCCGGACGGCGACCGGGTCGTCACGATGCCCGGCGCGCAGGACCACAAGTGCATCTTCGACAACGACCAGGGATCCAGCACGGGAGGCATGGCCGTGTACGCGCCAGCGTCGTGCCTGACCCCAGCGCTCGAGCGCGAGTGCATCGACATTGTCGAGCGTGCGGTCGCAGCGATGAAGGCCGAGGGCATGACGTACGTCGGCGCGATCTCCCCAGGCTTCGTGCTCACGCCCACGGGTCCGGAGATCGTCGAGTTCGACTGCCACTTCGGGGGCCCAGAGACGCAGGTCTTGCTCCCGCTGCTCAACAGCGACTTGCTTGAGATCATGCGCGCGTGCGTCTAGGACCCTCTAGAGAAAGCACTCGTGTCGTGGAAGCGCGGTGTAGCAGCGGCGGCCTTGCTGGTGTCGCAGGCGGACGCGTGCCGAAAGGGCAAGGTCTTCAGTGGTGTCAACGCGGCCAACAGCCTGCCGGGAGTTGACGTTTTCCACGCCGGCACCGCACGCGCCAGCGCGAAGGACATCGTGACGTCGGGAAACCCTAGAGGCGATCGAGGCGGGAGAGCGGGACGCAAGCATCGAGATCGTTGTCAGCAACATGGAGGACACAGGCATCCTCGCGCGTGCCAAGTCGCACAGCGTCGAGGCTGTAGCGCTCTCGTCGGCCGGGTTTTCGCGTGCAACCTTCGTCGCTGAGGTATCCAAGGTGATCAAGGCGAAGAACGTCGACCTCGTGCTGCTCATTGGGTACATGCGTTTCTCTGGCGAGTTCTGCAACCAGTGGGCGAACAGGTGTTGAACGTGCACCCGTCGCTGCTCCCGGACTTCGCGGGCGACATGGACTTGGCAGTGCACCAAGCGGTGCTCGACGCCAGGAAGACGCAGAGTGGGTGCAAGATCCACTTTGTGACGGAGGTCGTGGACACTGTTCCGATCGAGGTGCAGCTCAACTGCTCCGTGCTCGCGAACGACACGGCCGAGACGTCGAAGGCGCGCGTGCAGCCATTTGAAGGCGCAGCGTTCCTCCACGAAACTTTTGTGGCGAGCGCCAACTCGGCGCGAAACGAGTCCCGGTACATGTCTCACCGCCCCCTAACTCGTCCTGGGAGCTGAGATACGAGAGGTTCGCGGTCGAAAATCTCGTCGTAAGACTCTGATACCACGCCACTATCCATACCATAAATACTCCGACACGAATTTCGTTCCGACATGGCATCCCGACATATTTATTACCTCGTTCCAATCAATACTGTAACTTTGGCACTTTTCAAAGGTGGTTTTGCACTTCTTCTTTTGTTTTGTGGTGAGCAGTGAGCGAGTGAGGCGGGTTGACCGCGGCTGCAGGCTGGTACGCGTGGCGTGTTCATGTGGCGAGGTGCTGATGGTGTGCGCGACAAACCGGCGCGTTTGTGCTGCGTGTTCTGTCAGCGGCAGGTGGGACGAGCTTGGCCGTGTGCGGCGTGCGGCGAGCAGCGTGCGTGGAGGGAGCAGCGTGCGTGCGGTGTGACGTAGCAGCAGCAGCAGCTGGCAGCGTGCCGCCGCTCGTCGCATGTGTTCAGCGGTGGCGATCTGCGCGCGTGAGCGCGTCTGCAAGCTGGTGCCGCATCTTTTGGTGTCGACCGCAACGGACGATGGCGGTCAAGACGGATGGAGGGACGGGGCGGGGTGGTGAGTCGTTTGGGTGTAGTGTATGCATGCAGAACTCATAGCAGAGCATTTAGCGAGGTCGCTAACGTGATATAGAGACAGCAGGTTTTACAGGAGCGTTCTTTTCAGTGTCAATGTGTTCTGTTATCTACGGTGCTTAATTGCGCGTACTGTACACTTGGGGGTCGCGCAAAGGAGCTCCAAGTGGACGAGCATGAGTGCAACCACCAGCTCGTCCACTCAAGCAACACGCTGATTAACAGACTAGCTTATGGCAGTAGCTTGTGCGAGCTTGTGCACCGAATTGATTGTGCCATAGATCTGAGTAAAATAAGGAGGGAATTTGTCGGAGTTTTCACAAATATGAGCAGAACATGCAAACAATTTGATGTTTGATGTTTGTATGCGCATATACATATTTTTGCTTTGGTTCCGACAAATATTGTCGGAACGGTGTCGGAACGAATAACCCTAACCCCCTCGCGATGATGGCTTACACTGATGGTCAAGTATTTAACGCCACCCACTCTTTCTTGCATAACTTTGCGGGTTTTGCGAATCTCGCGGTGCTGTTTGGATATGTGATTCGCACGCACGTGGCGGACAGACCCATGTTGTTGCTTCTGCGAATTTACACAAACAGAGGTCGCTTCTTGCGAAAAAGGCGATTTTGCTCCTGGCCAAGTAATAGCGCCACTCCCCAGCATACAAAAACCAGCATTAAAAGAATGATTATCATTCTTAGTAGTGCGTCTTGTTCTCTTTCTACTCAACAACCTCGACGCACCGACGCGCCATCGACTGCACGAGTAATTTGAGCGTTTCGGGTCGAATGGCTTTCCACGCCGCTGGCACCGCCTCAGTAAGGCTGAGTACGCTATGGTACTGTCTTCCTGTTGCGTACACTTCACGGGCTACAATCGCCCATAAATTTTCGATGAGGTTGAGGTCAGGAGAGCGCGAAGGCCACTCCATGACCTCAATCCCCTCGTCCGCAAAGAATTCCCGTGTTGTGGACGCCGTATGAATCGACGCGTTGTCCTGTTGAAGAATGTAGTCGACCCCGAAGTGGCGATGCGCGAA